>JARYGA010046115.1:0-35926 GCA_030545235.1 Helianthus tuberosus
TACCGGAAGGGTTGCAATAATAACGACTTCGGTGAAACACCCGGTTGATGGGTAAGGATTTAAACACATGCGTAAACCGAGAGACGAGAACATGAATTTAAAGTCAAAAGACTCGGATTATGAGTTATGACTAAAAGACCATAAAATTTCGTAAACAGAAATTTTGATAATTATATTCAACCATTTTGAGGTTGAACGGGTTGAATAAAGTATAAATGCTTAATGGCATTAGTAGGCGCAAGCCGGATAACGGTAAGCTTGAGACAAACTGACGCGTAAATAACGTCAGAAGTCATAAAGTCGGAGGATTAGCCCGGAAGTAAACAAATGAAGCCTTAGACTACGGTCAAGGTCAAATGAAGTTCAAGGGTGAAAACAAATGATTTTCAAACATAAAAAGAGTGCTTTGACACCATATATATATTTCAATATAGACATGCGTAAAGAATGATCTACGGGATCAATATAACCCTTGGGGTTATAAACAATGGAAAAGTCTACGAGACTAATATGACCTACGGGTCACGACTAGAAAGAAATAGACTACAAGAACCTAGCCTTAAAGAGGTGAAAGTCTAATAAAATAGCCTATAGAGCAAAACGATAAAACTTACGGGGTTAATTAGACAAAGCGACGGATAAATTGAGAATCCCCGCATAAAACAAAGGCTGTAAAAGAATAAATTATGGACTGTCAATATCCCAGTATGGATGATTGACACAAGTTAAAGAAAAAGATCCTAAAACTAAAACTTCGGTTTTAGTAAGAAGTAATGTTTTTACAAACATAAATTCTGATAGGAATTTAAATAGTAAGCATGAAAGATACAAGTCTTGACGCTGATAGGCGCAAGACGATATATTCGAAAAGTGATATTTTCGAAAATGAAATTTTGATATAAATTAAACATGATGTAACACAATCACGGTCAAGAAATGTAACGTGAAGTAGAATCACATTATAACCAAGCAAGCGGTAAATAGTAACTGGACTAATAAGACTAATTAGTGAGACCCGTCGAGGTCATTTAAATAAATTTTGTTTGCTTGTAAGCGGTGGATTCGGTAAAAATGAACCGAATAAATAAAATTGAAAATAAAAGAAATCGTTGCAAAAAGTGAGAGATTTCACTAAAGACCTTTAAACGGGTCAAAGTCACGGATTCATAAAGAATTCGATAGTACATGAAAGCGAGGAATATCGCTAAGTTAATTAAACTAGTGGAAATAACGAGATTACGCTATTTCCAGTCGCATTATGTCATGTAAGATACGTAGATGATTAATAACCAAAAGAATATTACCATACTTTTCTGGTAATACTAACAATCTGTTAAGATATGAAAAATGCTTAATTGATTATCGAGAGCAGATACATGGAGTTGAACTCGATAAATTAAGTAAGAAAAGGTTTCGAGGACGAAACCTCTTTAAGGGGGGTAGACTTGTAACACCCCGAAAACGGCTTTGGTAATCAAACCACGTTAATAGTAAAGACGGGTAAAATACCTTTAGTGGTAAAAATTTACCCGGTAAATATTAGGATTTAAATAATTAATCCTAATAATAAATAAAAAGTGAATAAAAGCTTTTAAGGAAATAAAAGCTTAGAAGGCCCGAGTTAACGGGACCTAAAATAAACTTAGTCATAAATATTCCCGAACCCGCTAAGTTAACTAGAAATGTAAAACCTAGTTAATAAGTGGGAATATTATTGAAAGTAATTTAGGTTGTAACCTAATTAATAACTAACCAAACACGAGGGACCAAAGCCGGGTAACTTGAAAATGAATTATAAACTTAAAATAAAACACAAACACACACACAAGAGTGTGTGTGCGTGTGTGAGGATCGACCAGGAAGAGCTTTAGGGAGCTCAAACCCTAACTTCAACAAATCCATCAAATTGAAGGTCAAATCTGGCCCAAATCGGATGCATGAACACATATTAATGATCACCAAGTTGTGGGGATCACAAGGTATGTTGAATCTTATGATTTAGTGATACTTTGAAATTATGATGAACAATCATAATCAAAATTCTGGAATGAATGTTGAATCTATGAGTGTTATTGTGATGAAATCCATGTTTAGGAACAACCCTAGTTAATAATTTGATAAACTAGTGTTGAAAAATAGAAATTTGATGATTACCCATATGTATGCTAAGTGGGTTTTATGACAAGAAGATGAACACTTGAATTAGAGTGTTAAATTGATGAATATTGATGTTATGATACTAGTACTAAGTGTAGTTCATGAACACTAGACATGAAAGTTTGAATCTTGATGTTAATCTTGGTAAAAAGGACTAATTATGAACTAGTTAGCAAATGTGTAGAATCATGCCCATTAGGTGTTTGTTAAAATGCCTAAATGAGAACTAAGTGTTGATAATGTGCCTAATTGAGTCTTGTGAACTTGATAGTGCAATCATGTGTGTTAATTGGTGATTTGACTTTTAATGGTCAAACCGACCATTAATAAGATCGAATGGTATTTGTGATAGAAAATATGTAAGATGGAATAGTCATAATTAATGATGACTAATATAACCGTCTTACGAATTATGATGATAGTTTGACGCTTGACAAGCTAGGTGGAGGCTTGGAAAGGAAGCGGGTCAAACAAAGCAAGTATGAAGGAAAAGCGTAATTCGGATGCAAGGTAAGTATAGCTTACACTAGTCTTATATGTTAGAATACTCCCTTACCGTATTAGTTACGAAAAAGACAAATACATAATTGAGGTATGATGTTCCGACGTGTAAACGTACGGAACAAGGTAGTCTAGCACGACAAGAAACCATGTTGATGGTTTAAAAGGAATTAAATCGGTAATTCGATCATTTTATGACAAATGGAAAATGAGCCTTTGAATGGTTACCTTATAGGGTAAACCAAAACAAACAATAAGGGTAAAAAGGTAAATTGGTCATGCGTTGACCATAACTATTGGTTTTGAAAGACACTGTAAGGCGTAAGCCATAACAGGCTAAAAAGCGTTAAGAAAATCAATTAATAAGTGAAATGGCCACACGGTGTAAACCGAAGCGAGTCGTATAGATGAGATGGTAATAAATATCATCTCGCCAACATAATCGGTCACTTAGACCAAATGGGTCAAAAGGTGAAGATATCACCCTTTGACAATAGCGACTAATGATTATTGTCGAGCTATATTATTTCAGGTGTAAATGTCAATTTGGTGTTAGCAACGCTATGAATTAGCGGTTATAAAAGCAAGGTATTAAAAACGGGTCAATATATTGATCTGCGCCAGGTATGTGAAATAAGGTAACACTCATTTAGAACATATGGTTCAAGAGTGTTAAAAGAGGTCAAAACGGACATTTGGTTACTTGTTAGGTAAACCAAATGTTTTATGTAATGAACATGGCGTTTGGAAAGCTTAATGACTTTTCAAACATAATTATAGGTTAAAAGAGGGATTATGGGTCCAATATACTTTCAAAAGTCCTTCATTGTTAATAAAGGACTAAAATGGACCAAAACGCCCTTGGTGGCTAAATTGACCAAACAACCTTTAAAAGTTGTTCGGAAATGAGTTTTGTGATTAAATGAATACTTAGATTAATTATAGAAGCAATTGAAAGCGATTTTAGGCTCGAAAGTGCTTAAGAACCCTTAACGGGTCAAAATAAGCATACGAGTGAAAACGGGTTTAAATTGTGTAATAAACCTATGATTAGAACCTAAAATGGTAAGTAATATTAAATTAAAGTGTTGTATGTGATATCGGAATCAAACAAATACGTTTGTTTGATAAAATTCGTAAACGGGTCAAATTTTGGTAAAAGAGTAATAAGCCGAAGACTTAAAGGTCTTAAATTTTGTTAAGCCGAATGTCGGATTTTAACTCCATATGATGGAGAATTAAATTACAATCATGTAGGAAGAAACGGTATGTCAAACGGATAAGCGGTTTGAAAGATACGAAAGATTTCGTATCAAATTACGGCGAAATGGAAAGGTGGGGTGCAGGTGCCACCGTAAATTACGGTGCCACCGTAATTTACGGTGGACCTGATGTGGTTACGGTAGTAACCTTCTGATTTACGGTAGAAGAATATGAACCAAAAGGCCACCGTAAATTACGGTTCTACCGTAATTTACGGTGGAGGTTATTTTCAATTTCTTGTTTTTAGAATAAATTGTTTCCCGGATGGTTTGAATACGTTTTAGACCCCGTAAGACTAAAGCATTTCATGTTTAATGAAATGTAGGTACACTTTGGGATGCCGGAAGACGATCAAGCTCAACGAAGAACCGAACACGATAATGACTCACGCTTCCGCACTTTGACACATTGTAAACTTTAAACAACGAATTCAACCATGTTATATTTTTTTTAGAATAACTTATGATTTGTAAAAGTTTTAATAAACCCGTATTTTTATAGCGTGTGTAGTCTTAACTACACATCTAATTGTTGGTATTTACATATAAAATAACTAGGGTGTTACAATGGCTACGTCAATTTGTTGAGGATATACCAAGATGGCCTAAGCCGGCAACGGCCATTTGTATACATTGTGATAGCCAATCGGCAATTGGCAGAGCTCGTAACACAATGTATAATGGTAGGAACAGACATATCAGACGTAGACATAATACGGTACGACAACTAATCTCTACTGGAATTATCACTGTTGACTACGTGAGGTCAAAGGATAATATTGCGGATCCACTAACAAAAGGCCTAAGTAGAGAGGTAGTACAGAAGTCGTCATTGGGAATGGGACTGAAGCCCTTGAAAATAAGTTCATATGATGGAAACCTAACTCAGTAGACTGGAGATCCCAAGAGCTGAGTTCAATAGGAAAACCTAATTGTATGAATTAGTGAGGTCACTGTGGGGGGTTACCCTATATATATATATAAGGGAGTTTATTATAAAAGCTTAATAAACTTCCTAGTCCATTCCTAAAAGTGACAAGTGTGAGGCTAAACCTATGGCTTTTAATGATTCGACTAAAGTAACCTTACATAGTGAATCACCTATGTGAGAGAGAAGTGGGGTCGCTTCGAAGGGTATTGATGGGGCACAATACTTAATGGCTCTCGCAGAACCAGGCATCATGTTCATGACCATAACGAACATAACTATGAGGACTTGACTTTGTCAGGGAGAGTTTTGTGTGAAGTGCATTGTCGTCTACACAAACGGCAGACGAGTTCAAAGACATCGAGTTCTACTCAGAGCTAGTGGGCTAAGTGCGTTTCATAAGCGAAGGTTCAAAGGGTAACACCTACCTATCGTATGCAAAACTCAACTGCTGAAATCTAATTGGAATAATGTTTTCTGAGATCGACCTCCATTCATGTGGGAATCAGTGGTTCAAAATAGCGGAAGCGGTTTATATATATAAAATACATTAAGTCCGATTTTATATATAAAATCTTATAATTAAATTTATTAACCCGGTTAATAAATATTCCCAATCAGGATCAAGATTACACACGTATAAACAAATAAATAAACAACCATAGTGAGTTTAGTAATCAACCTTTGACGACTACACCGGGATTGTAACACGCGGGTTACAACGAATCCTCGCTAGTAGGAAGTTCACACAACAAATCACTTGATACCCAAAGATAGAACTTGCTAACTTGGTTTTCTTTTGTGATTGTCTTTTGGAAAAACAGAAGAGATGTGAATTTGCTCGAGCAGGAAAATATCCCCCATCTGGAGTAGATGTGGTCTTTAGCTTTATAAAGAGTTTTCCTTCAATTTTGTTTGGTTTCTTTTTAATCATTTCTTCTTCACTTTATCGTGCCTTTATAAAACAAATTGCATTTAAACAATTTATTAACTACTCCATTATTAACACATAGTGGCCAACTAACAAAGTAGTGTGCCATAATCAATTAGTAATGGGCAGATACAAAGTTAAAGAAATGCCAACAAAAGAAGCCAAATAAAAATTGGTTAAGTTATAATATAACAATTATCAAATAGTCTAATATTTGATACATTATATTTATAAAACTCAATCTTACACCAAACCCCTTGAGATTATAATCTTATAACCTTCTTAACAATAATCCTATTAATATTAAGTCCCTTGAGTTCAAATATTATTATTTCAGAAATAATAACCCATCTTTCGTGAACATATATGATTCGTGTACCAACGTGTAACTCTTCGGATCGTACCGAGTTGGTTATGTTGACATTTAATTACATCGGACATATATCTCCAACAATCTCCCACTTGGACGATTTTAATTAAAATGAGTCAACGTGTGCAGAGTTGGACGACTAGCTTCGTCGCACTGCTCCTAACACGGTATGACAATTTACAGTCGTCAACTAGTTCTTTGAGTTCGAGTAACACTTTACTTAACCAAATACTTTAGCCCTGATATTCCTATCAATAAGTCCCTTCTGTATAGAACATTCGTTGATCATAAGACATGGATCATTCATTCTTATATAGTGATCAACCATTCTCTATTCTCGTCCTTAATTCAAAATGGTCTACCGAACTCTTTAGTTCGGGCGTGGCCACGCGTTTATTCCAGTTTGAGTTAACGAGGGCGCCAGAATGCCTAAACTTCTAATCACATTGAAGTACAGAATTCCATCAGCATCATACAACTCCCACTTAATCTTGGATTTTTCCCAATGCTACCCGGATTACTACCCATGTTTCAGGACAGCGTTAGATAACATCAAAGATTGTCCTTGATCAACGAAGTTTAATATGTGCCTAAGGAAAAAGACAGATTGAACATATCAATATCAAAACATCTCATGATTTAGATCCATGGAGATCGTTTTGAAGCGAGTCACATCCAATATCATTCCCAAGTGATATTTGTGAATTTTGATTCTCAAACTCTTGAGTTATTCATCTCATGAATACAATCATCTCAATTCACAATAGTCTTACATTCAAATTCATTCCCAAAACTTGAATGGAAAGAACTCTGGTTCTTCGAAGAGGTCAAGGAAGCGTAAGGCTTCCCAAAATTTTGCTATCACTGCCCAAGCTAATCAAGCAGCTCCCAACCAACCCGCACAGCTTCCAGCAAAGAAACCTTATACAGGGAATGCACCTTTGTGCAATAGATGCAACAGTCACCATCAGCCACAACATCAGTGCCGTTTCTGTACTAGCTGTGGGAAGTCAGGTCATCTTGCCGATGTTTGTCGGTTTGCTCAAAATCGCGCAGTTCAAAACCCGGCTCAACAAGTTGCACAGCCTCCTGCTCCGCAACAGGGTCAAGCTGCACGACCACAATACCCACCAGGTGCTTGTTACAATTGTGGGGATCTGACCCACTATAGGAATCGGTGCCCAAGACTGGCGAACCAGAACCAGAACCAGAATCAGGCTCCGGCTCGAGGCCGAGTCTTTAACATGAATGCCCAAGAGGCACAGGCTGACGATAATGTGGTGAACGGTACGTTCTTTATTAATAATCAGCCTGCATCTGTTCTTTTCGATTCTGGTGCCGATAAGAGTTTCGTGTCGTTGTCTTTTGAGCAAATGCTTCGCGTGTCTAGAACGAAACTAGGCAAATCTTTGACAGTAGAGGTTGCTAGTGGTGAACCCATTATTCTTGATTCTGTTCTTCGCAACTGCCAGTTGAACCTTAACAACCATCTTTTTCCTATTGACCTCGCGCCTATGCAACTTGGAAGCTTCGACGTTATTGTGGGAATGGATTGGTTATCCAAGCATCACGCAGAGATAGTTTGTTCTGAGAAGATAGTTCGTGTGCCGCTTACGACAGGCGAGATCCTGCAGGTTCAAGGTGAGAAGCCTACCGGTGGTCTCAAACTCATGTCTTGTTTTAAAGCTCGGAATTATCTGCAGAAGAACTATGTGGCTTTCTTAGCACATGTTACAGAAGATAAAGGTAAGGGTAAGTCTATTTCAGATATTCTTGTCGTTCGGGATTATTCTAAAGTGTTCCCTGAAGATTTACCTGGTCTACCTCCAGCACGCCAAGTCGAGTTCCGCATTGATCTCGTACCTGGTGCGAATCCCATTGCTAGAGATCCATATCGTCTTGCACCATCCGAGATGCAAGAGTTGTATAAACAGCTTCAGGAGCTCTCTGACAAAGGTTTTATTCGTCCTAGTTTTTCACCTTGGGGTGATCCCGTTCTTTTTGTAAAGAAGAAGGATGGATCCTTTAGGATGTGTATCGATTATCGTGAGCTTAACAAGCTTACCATCAAGAATCGATATCCCTTACCTCGCATAGACGACCTCTTTGATCAGCTACAGGGCGCTTCTTATTTTTCGAAGATTGATCTACGTTCCGGGTATCATCAACTTCGCGTGCAAGAAGAAGATATTTCGAAGACAGCGTTCCGCACTCGATATGGGCATTATGAATTCACAGTCATGTCATTCGGTTTGACTAATGCTCCTACTGTTTTCATGGACCTAATGAATAGGGTCTGTAAACCTTATTTGGATCAATTCGTCATTGTTTTTATTGACGATATCTTGATTTACTCTAAGACGCGAGCTGATCACGAGCAACATCTTCGTCTTACTCTTGAACTCCTAAAGAAAGAGCAACTTTTCGCCAAATTCTCCAAGTGCGAATTTTGGCTTAAAGAAGTTCAATTTTTGGGGCATGTTATCAACGAACGAGGTATTCATGTAGATCCCTCCAAGATCAGTGCGATTAAGGATTGGGATACGCCTACTACTCCTACTGAAGTTCGTTCTTTTCTTGGTCTAGCGGGTTATTATCGCCGCTTCATAGAAAATTTCTCGAAGATTGCAGTTCCTCTAACTGCTCTAACTCAGAAGAAAATGCCCTTTTATTGGGGAATCAAACAAGAGGAAGCTTTTCAACACTTGAAGCAGAAGCTTTGCGATGCGCCTGTTCTATCATTGCCTGAGGGTGATGATGATTTTGTTGTGTATTGTGATGCATCGAAATTGGGTCTTGGCTGTGTTCTTATGCAAAGGAACAAAGTCATAGCCTATGCATCGAGGCAGTTGAAGATACATGAGAAGAACTACACCACTCATGATCTTGAGTTGGGTGCAGTTGTCTTTGCTCTCAAGATCTGGAGACACTATTTGTATGGTACAAAATGTGTGGTTTTCACTTACCACAAAAGTCTTCAGCATATTTTCAACCAGAAAGAACTCAACATGAGACAGCGACGTTGGGTTGAGCTTTTAAACGACTATGACTGCGAAATTCGCTACCATCCTGGTAAGGCGAATGTCGTAGCTGATGCATTGAGTCGTAAGGAACGTACTAAGCTTCATTGTGTACGAGTTCAATATGTTATTCAAGCTCGATCCGATATTCAAGCACGCATTTCTCAAGCTCAACAATCTTGTGTTTCACAAGGATTGATGGATAAGGAATTTCCCTATCACATAACACCTGCTCTTGAACTGAAGGACAATGGATCATATTACTTCATGGACCGTTTGTGGGTCCCAAGCCAGGATGATCTTCGTACCTTGCTTATGGATGAAGCCCATAAGTCTCGTTATTCTATTCATCCGGGCTCAGATAAAATGTATAAGGATCTTCGTATTCACTATTGGTGGCCTGGTATGAAGAAAGACATTGCCTTATACGTATCAAAATGCCTTACTTGTCTTAAGGTTAAAGCTGAACATCAGCGTCCTTCGGGTTTATTGGAGCAGCCAGAGATCCCAGTTTGGAAATGGGAAAACATTACTATGGATCTTGTTACCAAACTCCCGCGCACAAAGAAAGGTCATGATGCCATCTGGGTAGTCGTTGATCGTCTTACAAAGTCAGCACATTTCTTGCCAATCCGCGAGGATTTTCCTACTGACAGACTTGCTCAAATCTATGTAGATGAAATTGTAGCTCGACATGGTGTTCCGTTGAACATCATTTCTGACAGAGATGCTCGTTTCACTTCTCATTTTTGGAGAACCATGCAATCTGCTATGGGGACCCAACTTAATCTGAGCACAGCTTATCATCCGCAAACGGATGGTCAATCTGAGAGAACAATCCAGACTCTGGAGGATATGCTAAGAGCTTGTGTGATCGATTTTGGTGGTAGCTGGGATTCACATCTTAAATTGATTGAATTCTCCTACAACAACAGTTATCACACTAGCATCAAAATGGCTCCTTTCGAGGCTCTCTATGGTCGAAAATGTCGTTCACCAGTCTGCTGGAATGAGATCGGCGAGGCTCAACTTACTGGACCTGCCCTCATTTTAGAGACAACTGACAAGGTCAAGAAAGTTTGTGATAACCTTCAGGCAGCTAGAAGCCGTCAGAAGATTTACGCGGATCCAAAACGCAAAGCCTTGGAATTTCAAGTCGGTGATCGAGTATTACTTAAGGTCTCACCTTGGAAAGGTGTGATCAGATTTGGAAAGAAAGGAAAACTTGCACCTAGATACGTTGGACCATTCAAGATCGTCGAAAGAATCGGAAAGGTAGCCTACAGACTTGAGTTACCTCCTGAACTTGGAAATGTTCATCCAACTTTTCACGTGTCCAATCTCAAGAAGTGTTCAGCTGATGAGAACTTCTCCATACCGCTTGACGAAATTCGTGTTGGCAAAACACTGAAATTTGTTGAGAAACCAGTGGAAATCATGGAACGTGAAGTCAAATGGCTTAAACGCAAGCGCATTCCTTTGGTCAAAGTTCGCTGGGAAGCTAAACGTGGACCTGAGTTTACTTGGGAACGCGAAGATCAAATGAAGGCGAAATATCCGCATCTTTTTCCACGAGTTTCCTCTAAATAAATTTCGGGACGAAATTTCCACAAGTAGGGGAGACTGTAACAACTGTGCTTGTAATCACTATGAACAGTTCTATTATCAATAAAACAAGGTTATTTGATCACAATGTTTGTTTGATTGTGTTTTACATTTTTCATGTTTTGACTTTTGTTCAAATTCAAACTCTACATCGCTTTCTGGAGAGTTATACGCAAACTAGTGCGTAAACGTACTCAGTCTAATGCGAGAAATACTCTGGAACATCAACATATACTCAACATACCTTAAATAACCTTTACATAACTTAGAAATAAGTTTAGAAGGCTTTGGTATGTCAAAAACAAGTTAATTCGCTTACAGGGACTAAATATGACAAACTGCGAAAGTATGTCAATTTGAACTGTAACGAACATTCCAGAACATAACCATAAGTTAAACACACCTTAAATATCCTTTACATAGCTTAGAAATAGGCTTTGAGGGGTTCGGTGTGCTAAAATAAACTTTTGGATCATTCAGGGACTAAAAGTGTCAAAAAGTGCACAAGTTTGCATTTTCGCGCATAACTTACGTTCTGAATACATTCGGACATCCAAAAATTTATATAAGCATGACTATATTATATTTTAGTGTTCGCCTTAAGAAAAATCCATTCGTCGCGTCATTTGGATCGTTTTTCGCGCTTATGCGCATTCCGTCGTAATTAAGCGAACATCGCGATCGTACGGCCAAACGAACCGACATCCTAGATATTTTTGAGCATGTTTTGAGTTCCCTATACTTTAACTTCATTTTAGAGCCTTGAAATGAGGTTAACGGGGTTCAAACGCATCGAAAAAGGCCTTAAACACGTGCAGGGACCATTGCTGCCAAGTTTGAAACTTTCTGATTCAGATGGGGTGCTAGCGTAGCGCGAGGCCTATGGCCTTACCCGTCGCGCTACGCGACTGATTTACTGATCAGATTCAATGTTTCTAATCACAAGTTGCAGCCATTTGATCCTTAACCACATGTTTTAAGTTGCTTAGTCACTAAGATAAGGATGGAATTTAGCTTCCATAACCTTTCAACAAGTGTACGGATGTGATCGAATCACGGTTTCCATGAAACGATCTCAACGGTTCACCGAAAACTATATATACCCCATGCCTTTCATTGTTTTAAAGCACAAGAATTCTGAATTGAGAGCTCTAAGTTGAAACCATTGTTTCATACCTGAGTTCTTGGATCGGGATTAGCATTCGGGGACCCTTCGTAAGTATTCTTTCGTTCTTTTCCTTATTTTTACTGCTTTTGAGTCAGAAAGTCAAACTTTGTTTGACTTTCAGCGTTGACCAGCTTATGGTCAATGCGAAGTTCGTTTGAACTTCGCAACGTGATTGTAATCACGATGGTCATAGTCCCTTGGGACTATGCCTACTGATTACCACGTTGTCTAGGGTCGTAGGGTAGGCGATCTAATAAATCGCCTATACCTTCGAACCCGACCCATTTGGTCGATCATTAGGATCCGACCAAACATATTAGGTGACCATAGTAGGTAGGGACTAACCTTCCGAGGTTATACCCTATGGTCACATCGTTTAAGTAGTTGTATGATAGGTAGTTTATATGCCTTAGGTAAATTACCAGAGTACCCTTTTCATGTATAATTGGTAATTAAGCATATGTAACCTAAACTTTTGTCACATAACTGATTATGTAACATGTTTAGGCATATAACACTTGTCGTAGGACTAGTTAGGCGGTCCGAACGCGTTTCACGCGCACGACGCGTTAAAGTAGCATAAGCTTCCTAAACGGGTCGTAATGGGTCATAAACAATTATGATAGGTTTCATTTAGTATGTAGGCTTTGTTAAACCAAATGACACGAGTCTCTACACTCGTTTGGTTTACGAAACCTCATTCTATCCGATCTTCCGATTTAGGTCCGGTTTATTAACATAGTTACCTATATTAGGTGCCGTTTGATTCCGTGATCTATATCATTGCTTGGTGGTTATCTTTAGACATCTGAGCAATCTCAAGTGAGTACATAGACCCCTCTTTTACTGTTTTCCAAACTGTTTTGGGGTGGAACACATGTGCCTACTTGTTACTTTCATGCTTTCCTGTTTTCACATCATATACATGCTATGTTCGTTAGTACATTATAGTACATGATTTCATTACATCTTATGCTAGGTGTGCCCATTGTGTGCATTACTTGGTACATTGTTTTACATTACATTTTATGCTAGGTGTGCCCATTGTGTGCATTACTTAGTACATTGTTTTACATTACATTTTATGCTAGGTGTGCCCATTGTGTGCATTACTTAGTACATTGTTTTACATTACATTTCATGCTAGGTGTGCCCATTGTGTGCATTACTTAGTACATCGTTTTACATGACATTTCACGCTATGTATGTTCATTTGATTACATACTTAGTGCATTATTTTCACATGCTTACATTTTGGTATGACATTTGGTTTGTTTACATGGGACAATACATTCATTAACACCGATCATGCCGTTCGTTAGTAGGTAGTGGTACCATAGGAATTGACAACTCCCGTTCCGGACATCCCAGGGAAAGGGGACAGAAAGGAATGACCGAATTCGTTGATATAAGACAGATAGACCTTTAATTTGTTTAAAGGGTTTATCACCACAGTCGCCAGGCTTGGATGTATGCATTTTCACAATACCGCATAAATGTTCATATTAAATATCTGCATGCATTTACACAAAACATAACTTTGATTTAAACCAAGTTTTACTTCAATACTTTGTTTTTGTGCATATGGTTTAGTTGAGACATATCACTTGCCATACATGACATTTTGACATAGACATTTGACCTGGATATTTGACATAGACATTTGACATGGATATTTTGACATAGACATTTGACCTGGATATTTGACATAGACATTTGACATGGATATTTGACATGGACATTTGACCTGGATATTTGACATAGACATTTGACATGGATATTTGACATAGACATTTTGACATGATTTACATTTGACACAAACACTTTTGACAATTGATTTAAACATAGACTTCTTACATTGGTTGGTTTGGTTTGATTAAGTGATTGAGTAACGATGCGTGTGTAATATGATACAAGCATGGTGGATACGCCGCTGGTACTTCCTATATATAAGTGTTTGTATGGTATTACATGTCGTAACGTTATTTGAATCATTTCAGTTTGAGACATAGAACATTTTATACAAATAATATACTTTTCACAAGACATTGATTTACAAACAACTTATCTTATACAAACACATTTTTACATGGTTATTTATTTAACCTGACATTTATTTATACATATCATCTGATCTTATTGTTATTCAAAGGATTTACAAGACAAAGCAAATTACAAGGTTCATGACTAAACATTTTCTCAAATACAAGTCATGAATCCTATTTTCACAAACCTATGTATCTCACAGCCATTTTTATGCTGACGTACCTATTTTCACATGTGTTTTCAGGTGCTTTTCCATAGGATGTTGATCATGATACTAGGGCGGACCTGTGCCTTAGAGACTTTAAAATAAGATAGACTATGTTTAATTATGTTCTGAACTCTTTAATTTCCTGTTTGAAACAATGTAACACCTTTGTTTATAAATAAAAGACAACTTTGTATGCCATGGTTATGAAACAATTTATTCTGTTGCAACACGCCCCGATGTTTCCGCCGCGATTTGTTGTTTTACGCGGTCGGGGTGTGACAGAAGAGTTGGTATCAGAGCCAATGGTTATAGGGAATTAGGTTATTAGTAATGCTTTGACCTAGACTATAACTTTTCTAGGACCCTAACACAAGTTATCTTGTGTTTAGATCTTAAAACATGTACATCACCTATCCTTAGGTGATTAACAAAACAAGAACCAAAATTTTTCCGAAACGATTTTTAAAAAAAAAAAACAATCATCTGTTTTTGAATAAATTTTTACAAGGTTTTGAACCCTCAATTGTAAGGTTTTGAACCCTCTGTTATATGGTTTTGAACCCTTTTCAGTATTGGTTTTTGGCCTTGTGCCTTCAAATTTTCAAAATCCCGTCAAACGTTTTGGGTTTTAAATAATGTGAACATGTGCAAACTGGAAGGGTGAATGCCTGTATTCTGGGTTTTCTGTCTAGGCAAGCACTTCGTATACATCTCAACCAGACGCGAGACCAGTTGCGCTTACCTGGGAATTCTTGGAGTGAGTGTTCACTTATAGGCAAGCATGTCTTCGATAATACATTATTTTTGACCCATTTACTTTGATTAGTCACTGTGAGTCGTTTGTTTGCTTTGTGATACGGACGAATGACCACCATCTATGCTGTTTGCAATTCTTGTTTTTATCATCTCATTCTTTTCATCCAATCGTCTCACTCGTTCCTTTTCATGTTTTCCTCTTTTAGAATGCCTCCTCGACGCGAGAACCAGATAGCTACTGCCGAACTGGCAGAAATTATTGCGCAGTAGATGGCTGCTCAATTCCCAAATCTCTTTGCTCAATGGCAACAAGCCAACAACAACAACAATGGTCCGTGCAAATACAAGGATTTTAATCAGGCTAAACCACTCAAGTTTAGTGGTTCTGAAGGAGCGGCTGGGCTTCTTCAGTGGTTTGAGAGCATAGAGAATACTTTTTGCCACGTGCAGTGTCTCGAAAATCGCAAAGTCGAGTTTGCTTCGAGCGTATTTCAGAAGAGGGCTTTGACATGGTGGAACGGGGTTATGAGGGACCAAGGTGCAGAAGTTGCTCTCGCACAGACATGGGCCAAACTAAGAGCCCTTATGATGAGGGAATTCTGTCCTCGTCATGAGCAACGAGCGTTGGAGAAAGAGTTTGATGTTTTGAAGCAAGATAGTGGTGAGCACAGGGCTTATACTGATCGGTTTGAAGAGCTGAGTTTGCTTTGCCCGACTATGGTTACCCCACTTGACAAGGCTATCGAAAGATATATCGACGGCCTACCTGACTCGGTACAAGACATTTTTACTGGTAGTGAACCTGCCACACTCCGTCAGGCGATCGAGTTATCTGCGACATTGACTGAGTCGCAGATCCGGAAGAACAAGTTACACCGGAAGGGTGACAAGGGCAAGGAACAATCGGCTGACAAGGTGGATAACAAGAAAGGTCAAAACTTGAATGGAAAGAACTCTGGTTCTTCGAAGAGGTCAAGGAAGCGTAAGGCTTCCCAAAATTTTGCTATCACTGCCCAAGCTAATCAAGCAGCTCCCAACCAACCCGCACAGCTTCCAGCAAAGAAACCTTATACAGGGAATGCACCTTTGTGCAATAGATGCAACAGTCACCATCAGCCACAACATCAGTGCCGTTTCTGTACTAGCTGTGGGAAGTCAGGTCATCTTGCCGATGTTTGTCGGTTTGCTCAAAATCGCGCAGTTCAAAACCCGGCTCAACAAGTTGCACAGCCTCCTGCTCCGCAACAGGGTCAAGCTGCACGACCACAATACCCACCAGGTGCTTGTTACAATTGTGGGGATCTGACCCACTATAGGAATCGGTGCCCAAGACTGGCGAACCAGAACCAGAACCAGAATCAGGCTCCGGCTCGAGGCCGAGTCTTTAACATGAATGCCCAAGAGGCACAGGCTGACGATAATGTGGTGAACGGTACGTTCTTTATTAATAATCAGCCTGCATCTGTTCTTTTCGATTCTGGTGCCGATAAGAGTTTCGTGTCGTTGTCTTTTGAGCAAATGCTTCGCGTGTCTAGAACGAAACTAGGCAAATCTTTGACAGTAGAGGTTGCTAGTGGTGAACCCATTATTCTTGATTCTGTTCTTCGCAACTGCCAGTTGAACCTTAACAACCATCTTTTTCCTATTGACCTCGCGCCTATGCAACTTGGAAGCTTCGACGTTATTGTGGGAATGGATTGGTTATCCAAGCATCACGCAGAGATAGTTTGTTCTGAGAAGATAGTTCGTGTGCCGCTTACGACAGGCGAGATCCTGCAGGTTCAAGGTGAGAAGCCTACCGGTGGTCTCAAACTCATGTCTTGTTTTAAAGCTCGGAAGTATCTGCAGAAGAACTATGTGGCTTTCTTAGCACATGTTACAGAAGATAAAGGTAAGGGTAAGTCTATTTCAGATATTCTTGTCGTTCGGGATTATTCTAAAGTGTTCCCTGAAGATTTACCTGGTCTACCTCCAGCACGCCAAGTCGAGTTCCGCATTGATCTCGTACCTGGTGCAAATCCCATTGCTAGAGATCCATATCGTCTTGCACCATCCGAGATGCAAGAGTTGTATAAACAGCTTCAGGAGCTCTCTGACAAAGGTTTTATTCGTCCTAGTTTTTCACCTTGGGGTGCTCCCGTTCTTTTTGTAAAGAAGAAGGATGGATCCTTTAGGATGTGTATCGATTATCGTGAGCTTAACAAGCTTACCATCAAGAATCGATATCCCTTACCTCGCATAGACGACCTCTTTGATCAGCTACAGGGCGCTTCTTATTTTTCGAAGATTGATCTACGTTCCGGGTATCATCAACTTCGCGTGCAAGAAGAAGATATTCCGAAGACAGCGTTCCGCACTCGATATGGGCATTATGAATTCACAGTCATGCCATTCGGTTTGACTAATGCTCCTGCTGTTTTCATGGACCTAATGAATAGGGTCTGTAAACCTTATTTGGATCAATTCGTCATTGTTTTTATTGACGATATCTTGATTTACTCTAAGACGCGAGCTGATCACGAGCAACATCTTCGTCTTACTCTTGAACTCCTAAAGAAAGAGCAACTTTTCGCCAAATTCTCCAAGTGCGAATTTTGGCTTAAAGAAGTTCAATTTTTGGGGCATGTTATCAACGAACGAGGTATTCATGTAGATCCCTCCAAGATCAGTGCGATTAAGGATTGGGATACGCCTACTACTCCTACTGAAGTTCGTTCTTTTCTTGGTCTAGCGGGTTATTATCGCCGCTTCATAGAAAATTTCTCGAAGATTGCAGTTCCTCTAACTGCTCTAACTCAGAAGAAAATGCCCTTTTATTGGGGAATCAAACAAGAGGAAGCTTTTCAACACTTGAAGCAGAAGCTTTGCGATGCGCCTGTTCTATCATTGCCTGAGGGTGATGATGATTTTGTTGTGTATTGTGATGCATCGAAATTGGGTCTTGGCTGTGTTCTTATGCAAAGGAACAAAGTCATAGCCTATGCATCGAGGCAGTTGAAGATACATGAGAAGAACTACACCACTCATGATCTTGAGTTGGGTGCAGTTGTCTTTGCTCTCAAGATCTGGAGACACTATTTGTATGGTACAAAATGTGTGGTTTTCACTGACCACAAAAGTCTTCAGCATATTTTCAACCAGAAAGAACTCAACATGAGACAGCGACGTTGGGTTGAGCTTTTAAACGACTATGACTGCGAAATTCGCTACCATCCTGGTAAGGCGAATGTCGTAGCTGATGCATTGAGTCGTAAGGAACGTACTAAGCTTCATTGTGTACGAGTTCAATCTGTTATTCAAGCTCGATCCGATATTCAAGCACGCATTTCTCAAGCTCAACAATCTTGTGTTTCACAAGGATTGATGGATAAGGAATTTCCCTATCACATAACACCTGCTCTTGAACTGAAGGACAATGGATCATATTACTTCATGGACCGTTTGTGGGTCCCAAGCCAGGATGATCTTCGTACCTTGCTTATGGATGAAGCCCATAAGTCTCGTTATTCTATTCATCCGGGCTCAGATAAAATGTATAAGGATCTTCGTATTCACTATTGGTGGCCTGGTATGAAGAAAGACATTGCCTTATACGTATCAAAATGCCTTACTTGTCTTAAGGTTAAAGCTGAACATCAGCGTCCTTCGGGTTTATTGGAGCAGCCAGAGATCCCAGTTTGGAAATGGGAAAACATTACTATGGATCTTGTTACCAAACTCCCGCGCACAAAGAAAGGTCATGATGCCATCTGGGTAGTCGTTGATCGTCTTACAAAGTCAGCACATTTCTTGCCAATCCGCGAGGATTTTCCTACTGACAGACTTGCTCAAATCTATGTAGATGAAATTGTAGCTCGACATGGTGTTCCGTTGAACATCATTTCTGACAGAGATGCTCGTTTCACTTCTCATTTTTGGAGAACCATGCAATCTGCTATGGGGACCCAACTTAATCTGAGCACAGCTTATCATCCGCAAACGGATGGTCAATCTGAGAGAACAATCCAGACTCTGGAGGATATGCTAAGAGCTTGTGTGATCGATTTTGGTGGTAGCTGGGATTCACATCTTAAATTGATTGAATTCTCCTACAACAACAGTTATCACACTAGCATCAAAATGGCTCCTTTCGAGGCTCTCTATGGTCGAAAATGTCGTTCACCAGTCTGCTGGAATGAGATCGGCGAGGCTCAACTTACTGGACCTGCCCTCATTTTAGAGACAACTGACAAGGTCAAGAAAGTTTGTGATAACCTTCAGGCAGCTAGAAGCCGTCAGAAGATTTACGCGGATCCAAAACGCAAAGCCTTGGAATTTCAAGTCGGTGATCGAGTATTACTTAAGGTCTCACCTTGGAAAGGTGTGATCAGATTTGGAAAGAAAGGAAAACTTGCACCTAGATACGTTGGACCATTCAAGATCGTCGAAAGAATCGGAAAGGTAGCCTACAGACTTGAGTTACCTCCTGAACTTGGAAATGTTCATCCAACTTTTCACGTGTCCAATCTCAAGAAGTGTTCAGCTGATGAGAACTTCTCCATACCGCTTGACGAAATTCGTGTTGGCAAAACACTGAAATTTGTTGAGAAACCAGTGGAAATCATGGAACGTGAAGTCAAATGGCTTAAACGCAAGCGCATTCCTTTGGTCAAAGTTCGCTGGGAAGCTAAACGTGGACCTGAGTTTACTTGGGAACGCGAAGATCAAATGAAGGCGAAATATCCGCATCTTTTTCCACGAGTTTCCTCTAAATAAATTTCGGGACGAAATTTCCACAAGTAGGGGAGACTGTAACAACTGTGCTTGTAATCACTATGAACAGTTCTATTATCAATAAAACAAGGTTATTTGATCACAATGTTTGTTTGATTGTGTTTTACATTTTTCATGTTTTGACTTTTGTTCAAATTCAAACTCTACATCGCTTTCTGGAGAGTTATACGCAAACTAGTGCGTAAACGTACTCAGTCTAATGCGAGAAATACTCTGGAACATCAACATATACTCAACATACCTTAAATAACCTTTACATAACTTAGAAATAAGTTTAGAAGGCTTTGGTATGTCAAAAACAAGTTAATTCGCTTACAGGGACTAAATATGACAAACTGCGAAAGTATGTCAATTTGAACTGTAACGAACATTCCGGAACATAACCATAAGTTAAACACACCTTAAATATCCTTTACATAGCTTAGAAATAGGCTTTGAGGGGTTCGGTGTGCTAAAATAAACTTTTGGATCATTCAGGGACTAAAAGTGTCAAAAAGTGCACAAGTTTGCATTTTCGCGCATAACTTACGTTCTGAATACATTCGGACATCCAAAAATTTATATAAGCATGACTATATTATATTTTAGTGTTCGCCTTAAGAAAAATCCATTCGTCGCGTCATTTGGATCGTTTTTCGCGCTTATGCGCATTCCGTCGTAATTAAGCGAACATCGCGATCGTACGGCCAAACGAACCGACATCCTAGATATTTTTGAGCATGTTTTGAGTTCCCTATACTTTAACTTCATTTTAGAGCCTTGAAATGAGGTTAACGGGGTTCAAACGCATCGAAAAAGGCCTTAAACACGTGCAGGGACCATTGCTGCCAAGTTTGAAACTTTCTGATTCAGATGGGGTGCTAGCGTAGCGCGAGGCCTATGGCCTTACCCGTCGCGCTACGCGACTGATTTACTGATCAGATTCAATGTTTCTAATCACAAGTTGCAGCCATTTGATCCTTAACCACATGTTTTAAGTTGCTTAGTCACTAAGATAAGGATGGAATTTAGCTTCCATAACCTTTCAACAAGTGTACGGATGTGATCGAATCACGGTTTCCATGAAACGATCTCAACGGTTCACCGAAAACTATATATACCCCATGCCTTTCATTGTTTTAAAGCACAAGAATTCTGAATTGAGAGCTCTAAGTTGAAACCATTGTTTCATACCTGAGTTCTTGGATCGGGATTAGCATTCGGGGACCCTTCGTAAGTATTCTTTCGTTCTTTTCCTTATTTTTACTGCTTTTGAGTCAGAAAGTCAAACTTTGTTTGACTTTCAGCGTTGACCAGCTTATGGTCAATGCGAAGTTCGTTTGAACTTCGCAACGTGATTGTAATCACGATGGTCATAGTCCCTTGGGACTATGCCTACTGATTACCACGTTGTCTAGGGTCGTAGGGTAGGCGATCTAATAAATCGCCTATACCTTCGAACCCGACCCATTTGGTCGATCATTAGGATCCGACCAAACATATTAGGTGACCATAGTAGGTAGGGACTAACCTTCCGAGGTTATACCCTATGGTCACATCGTTTAAGTAGTTGTATGATAGGTAGTTTATATGCCTTAGGTAAATTACCAGAGTACCCTTTTCATGTATAATTGGTAATTAAGCATATGTAACCTAAACTTTTGTCACATAACTGATTATGTAACATGTTTAGGCATATAACACTTGTCGTAGGACTAGTTAGGCGGTCCGAACGCGTTTCACGCGCACGACGCGTTAAAGTAGCATAAGCTTCCTAAACGGGTCGTAACGGGTCATAAACAATTATGATAGGTTTCATTTAGTATGTAGGCTTTGTTAAACCAAATGACACGAGTCTCTACACTCGTTTGGTTTACGAAACCTCATTCTATCCGATCTTCCGATTTAGGTCCGGTTTATTAACATAGTTACCTATATTAGGTGCCGTTTGATTCCGTGATCTATATCATTGCTTGGTGGTTATCTTTAGACATCTGAGCAATCTCAAGTGAGTACATAGACCCCTCTTTTACTGTTTTCCAAACTGTTTTGGGGTGGAACACATGTGCCTACTTGTTACTTTCATGCTTTCCTGTTTTCACATCATATACATGCTATGTTCGTTAGTACATTATAGTACATGATTTCATTACATCTTATGCTAGGTGTGCCCATTGTGTGCATTACTTGGTACATTGTTTTACATTACATTTTATGCTAGGTGTGCCCATTGTGTGCATTACTTAGTACATTGTTTTACATTACATTTTATGCTAGGTGTGCCCATTGTGTGCATTACTTAGTACATTGTTTTACATTACATTTCATGCTAGGTGTGCCCATTGTGTGCATTACTTAGTACATCGTTTTACATGACATTTCACGCTATGTATGTTCATTTGATTACATACTTAGTGCATTATTTTCACATGCTTACATTTTGGTATGACATTTGGTTTGTTTACATGGGACAATACATTCATTAACACCGATCATGCCGTTCGTTAGTAGGTAGTGGTACCATAGGAATTGACAACTCCCGTTCCGGACATCCCAGGGAAAGGGGACAGAAAGGAATGACCGAATTCGTTGATATAAGACAGATAGACCTTTAATTTGTTTAAAGGGTTTATCACCACAGTCGCCAGGCTTGGATGTATGCATTTTCACAATACCGCATAAATGTTCATATTAAATATCTGCATGCATTTACACAAAACATAACTTTGATTTAAACCAAGTTTTACTTCAATACTTTGTTTTTGTGCATATGGTTTAGTTGAGACATATCACTTGCCATACATGACATTTTGACATAGACATTTGACCTGGATATTTGACATAGACATTTGACATGGATATTTTGACATAGACATTTGACCTGGATATTTGACATAGACATTTGACATGGATATTTGACATGGACATTTGACCTGGATATTTGACATAGACATTTGACATGGATATTTGACATAGACATTTTGACATGATTTACATTTGACACAAACACTTTTGACAATTGATTTAAACATAGACTTCTTACATTGGTTGGTTTGGTTTGATTAAGTGATTGAGTAACGATGCGTGTGTAATATGATACAAGCATGGTGGATACGCCGCTGGTACTTCCTATATATAAGTGTTTGTATGGTATTACATGTCGTAACGTTATTTGAATCATTTCAGTTTGAGACATAGAACATTTTATACAAATAATATACTTTTCACAAGACATTGATTTACAAACAACTTATCTTATACAAACACATTTTTACATGGTTATTTATTTAACCTGACATTTATTTATACATATCATCTGATCTTATTGTTATTCAAAGGATTTACAAGACAAAGCAAATTACAAGGTTCATGACTAAACATTTTCTCAAATACAAGTCATGAATCCTATTTTCACAAACCTATGTATCTCACAGCCATTTTTATGCTGACGTACCTATTTTCACATGTGTTTTCAGGTGCTTTTCCATAGGATGTTGATCATGATACTAGGGCGGACCTGTGCCTTAGAGACTTTAAAATAAGATAGACTATGTTTAATTATGTTCTGAACTCTTTAATTTCCTGTTTGAAACAATGTAACACCTTTGTTTATAAATAAAAGACAACTTTGTATGCCATGGTTATGAAACAATTTATTCTGTTGCAACACGCCCCGATGTTTCCGCCGCGATTTGTTGTTTTACGCGGTCGGGGTGTGACAATATCTGACACGAATGATTCCAGAGCAACAAGTGGGTATGTATTCACACTTGGAGGTGCTGCTATATCATGGAAATCGTCAAAACAAACGGTTATCGCTAGATCTACGATTGAATCAGAATTCATCGCTTTAGATAAAGCAGGTGAAGAGGCAGAATGGCTATGTCAATTTGTTGAGGATATACCAAGATGGCCTAAGCCGGCAACGGCCATTTGTATACATTGTGATAGCCAATCGGCAATTGGCAGAGCTCGTAACACAATGTATAATGGTAGGAACAGACATATCAGACATAGACATAATACGGTACGACAACTAATCTCTACTGGAATTATCACTGTTGACTACGTGAGGTCAAAGGATAATATTGCGGATCCACTAACAAAAGGCCTAAGTAGAGAGGTAGTACAGAAGTCGTCATTGGGAATGGGACTGAAGCCCTTGAAAATAAGTTCATATGATGGAAACCTAACTCAGTAGACTGGAGATCCCAAGAGTTGAGTTCAATAGGAAAACCTAATTGTATGAATTAGTGAGGTCACTGTGGGGGGTTACCCTATATATATATATATAAGGGAGTTTATTATAAAAGCTTAATAAACTTCCTAGTCCATTCCTAAAAGTGACAAGTGTGAGGCTAAGCCTATGGCTTTTAATGATTCGACTAAAGTAACCTTACATAGTGAATCACCTATGTGAGAGAGAAGTGGGGTCGCTTCGAAGGGTATTGATGGGGCACAATACTTAATGGCTCTCGCAGAACCAGGCTTCATGTTCATGACCATAACAAACATAACTATGAGGACTTGACTTTGTCAGGGAGAGTTTTGTGTGAAGTGCATTGTCGTCTACACAAACGGCAGACGAGTTCAAAGACATCGAGTTCTACTCAGAGCTAGTGGGCTAAGTGTGTTTCATAAGCGAAGGTTCAAAGGGTAACACCTACCTATCGTATGCAAAACTCAACTGCTGAAATCTAATTGGAATAATGTTTTCTGAGATCGACCTCCATTCATGTGGGGGAATTTTGGAAATTGGGTGTGTGAATGAATGTCTCTATTTGGTAAAACTTCTTGTCCCACTTCGGTATGGGAACAAAAGAAATGGCTATTTATAAGGTAAAGCATTTACCTACTAGTATAGCTTTATGTCATGTTTTACCACAAGTCCTACCCGCGTGCGCAGGGGGGTGCAAATTGGAACCGGAATTGGCTTGAACTTGTGTGTGCCCGCACGTCCTGCGGACACGAATGCAGCTCCGAAAAAACCGAGCCCGCGTGTGGCTGGTTTTTGCACTATGAGACCCGTATTCTTTTTGTTAAATAAAATGATTATTGTGCACTATTTCTTTTTGTTAAATAAAACGATTATTGTGCACTATCTATTATCTTTCATTTATTTAAGTTAGTGATAAGTGATGGATTTAATTATTGTGCACTAAACGTTTTTTTTAATCTACTATGGTGCACTAATCATTTATTTAATCTATTAAGTGATGGTGGATGCACTGATTGATTATTGCAAATGGATGCCACGAATTATGCAATAATTTTATGCATATAAAGCAAGGGATTCTAATTAGTTAGAATACGAGACTACACCAACATACACTGCAACTTCAGTTTCTTATTAATCTCTCTGCAGCATTATATTCACTTTCGTTTCAGGCAAGTTCAAGTCCGGCAGTACGCAGTTGCTGTTTCGAACCAGCGTACCCTAGGAACAGACCGCGAATCTGTTTAAGGGAATTGTGTCAAACACAAGCCCGGTTCATTGTTATTGTATAGAAACAATTATTTGTTTCTGTTTTCTTGTTTATATTTCCAGTTTTTACATGATCAGTTTGTTGTAAACACTTGGAATGTCGAATATTAATCGGCAGTACGCATTTGCTGTCTCGGTTACCACCCCACTGAAAATAAAGTTTTCACTAAACGCAGAGGCACTTTCTTGGAGGAAGAGCTTCTGGCGCGGGGGATTGGAGAAAACCATGTGGATCTTGAAGAAATTCGAGAATCACAAGTAACTGAATCAAATGTTGAATCAGAACCAAAAGTAACTGATCCAGTTGTTGAAGTTGAGCCAGAAAGGACTCAAGAAACAACAGAAACACCAAGTGTTCGAAGAAGTATTAGGGATCGTCGTGCACCTGAAAGGTATGACGATATCTTCATAATTGATGAAGCTGAACCTGCTACTTACAAAGCTGCAATTTTGGATTCATAATCCAAGAAATGGCAAGAAGCCATGAATACAGAGATGCAATCCATGTATGATAACCAGGTCTGGGATTTGGTTGATCTTCCTACCGAATGTCGGACTGTAGGAAACAAATGGATCTTCAAGAAGAAGACCGACATGGATGGAAATGTGCAAACCTACAAAGCAAGGCTTGTAGCAAAAGGATTCACTCAAACTCAAGGAATTGATTATGAGGAAACCTTTTCGCCAGTAGCCATGCTTAAGTCTATTAGAATTCTGCTTGCTATTGCTGCATATTATGACTATGAGATATGGCAAATGGATGTCAAGACCGCGTTCCTTAATGGACACTTACTTGAAGATGTCTATATGGTTCAACCTGAAGGTTTTGTTGATCCAAAGAATCCTAATAAGGTGTGCAAACTAAACAAATCCATCTATGGATTAAAGCAAGCATCTCGCAGCTGGAATCTCCGTTTTGATCAGAAAATCAAAGAGTTTGGTTTCATTAAAAACGAAGATGAACCATGTGTTTACAAGAAATCTAGTGGGAGCTATATCACTTTTCTTATTCTGTATGTAGATGACATACTAATCATTGGAAACAATATCCCTATGCTAAAAGAAGTTAAGGCTTGGTTGGGTAAATGTTTCGCAATGAAAGATCTTGGTGAAGCCGCTTATATTCTGGGAATAAAGATTTATAGAGATAGATCAAAGCGGTTATTAGGTCTAAGTCAAAGTACATATATTGAAAAGGTCATACGACGCTTTTCAATGCAAGACTCAAAAAGGGGGCTCTTGCCCATGGCACATGGAACCATTCTTAATGGCGAGCAGTGTGCTAAGACCGAAGAGGAAAAGAAGAAAATGGAAAGAGTTCCATATGCTTCTGCTATCGGTTCCATCATGTACGCCATGTTATGTACCAGACCTGATGTTTCGTATGCTCTTAGCATGACGAGTAGATATCAACAGAATCCAGGAGAGAGCCACTGGGCTGCAGTGAAGAACATTCTTAAGTACTTGAGAAGGACTAAGGACATGTTCTTAATATATGGAGGGCTGGATGAGGAGCTATCAGTTAAGTGTTATACTGATGCAAGTTTTGAGACTGACCGTGACGATTCAAGATCACAGACGGGATATGTTTTCATTCTGAATGGTGGGGCTATTACTTGGAAGAGCTCAAAGCAAAGTGTGGTTGCTCAATCCACCTGTGAATCAGAATACAATGCTGCATCGGATGCTGCTAAGGAGGCTGCCTGGATGAAGAAATTCATTACTGATCTCGATGTTGTGCCTAGCATAAAGAAACCAATCGAGATGCTGTGTGACAACACTGGTGCCATTGCTCTTGCAAAGGAACCAAGGTCGCATAAAACCACAAGGCATATACTCAGAAAATTCCACTATATTAGAGAGATAATAGAGCGTGGAGACGTCGTAATAAGCAAAGTTCATACGGATCTAAATCTGGCTGACCCCTTTACTAAGCCTTTGCCTCATGCTAAACATGAGGAGCATGCTAAAAAAAATAGGGCTTAGATTTGCTAGACAATGGGCATGATCTGTAGTTAGTATTGGTGTTTTAATCTTGAACTACAACAGTTACATTGAAATAGTTATCTGATTTATTGGTTAAATGCAAGTTTAATTATTTTGTAACTGTGTTCGTTATTTGTATGTTTATATCCTTGAATAAGCGTATTCTAAAATATCCGTAGTCGATCAAATTACATGGGAATGAATTTGAATGTAAGACTATTGTGAATTGAGATGATTGTATTCATGAGATGAATAACTCAAGAGTTTGAGAATCAAAATTCACAAATATCACTTGGGAATGATATTGGATGTGACTCGCTTCAAAACGATCTCCATGGATCTAAATCATGAGATGTTTTGATATTGATATGTTCAATCTGTCTTTTTCCTTAGGCACATATTAAACTTCGTTGATCAAGGACAATCTTTGATGTTATCTAACGTTGTCCTGAAACATGGGTAGTAATCCGGGTAGCATTGGGAAAAATCCAAGATTAAGTGGGAGTTGTATGATGCTGATGGAATTCTGTACTTCAATGTGATTAGAAGTTTAGGCATTCTGGCGCCCTCGTTAACTCAAACTGGAATAAACGCGTGGCCACGCCCGAACTAAAGAGTTCGGTAGACCATTTTGAATTAAGGACGAGAATAGAGAATGGTTGATCACTATATAAGAATGAATGATCCATGTCTTATGATCAACGAATGTTCTATACAGAAGGGACTTATTGATAGGAATATCAGTGCTAAAGTATTTGGTTAAGTAAAGTGTTACTCGAACTTAAAGAACTAGTTGACGACTATAAATTGTCATACCGTGTTAGGAGCAGTGCGATGAAGCTAGTCGTCCAACTCTGCACACGTTGACTCATTTTAATTAAAACCGTCCAAGTGGGAGATTGTTGGAGATATATGTCCGATGTAATTAAATGTCAACATAACCAACTCGGTACGATCCGAAGAGTTACACGTTGGTACACGAATCATATATGTTCACGAAAGATGGGTTATTATTTCTGAAATAATAATATTTGAACTCGAGGGACTTAATATTAATAGGATTATTGTTAAGAAGGTTATAAGATTATAATCTCAAGGGGTTTGGTGTAAGATTGAGTTTTATAAATATAATGTATCAAATATTAGACTATTTGATAATTGTTATATTATAACTTAACCAATTTTTATTTGGCTTCTTTTGTTGGCATTTCTTTAACTTTGTATCTGCCCATTACTAATTGATTATGGCACACTACTTTGTTAGTTGGCCACTATGTGTTAATAATGGAGTAGTTAATAAATTGTTTAAATGCAATTTGTTTTATAAAGGCACGATAAAGTGAAGAAGAAATGATTAAAAAGAAACCAAACAAAATTGAAGGAAAACTCTTTATAAAGCTAAAGACCACATCTACTCCAGATGGGGGATATTTTCCTGCTCGAGCAAATTCACATCTCTTCTGTTTTTCCAAAAGACAATCACAAAAGAAAACCAAGTTAGCAAGTTCTATCTTTGGGTATCAAGTGATTTGTTGTGTGAACTTCCTACTAGCGAGGATTCGTTGTAACCCGCGTGTTACAATCCCGGTGTAGTCGTCAAAGGTTGATTACTAAACTCACTATGGTTGTTTATTTATTTGTTTATACATGTGTAATCTTGATCCTGATTGGGAATATTTATTAACCGGGTTAATAAATTTAATTATAAGATTTTATATATAAAATCGGACTTAATGTATTTTATATATATAAACCGCTTCCGCTATTTTGAACCACTGAATAGAGGTGAACCCGTAAACCAGTTGGAATACTCAAGAATTATTGGTAGTGTGATGTATCTTATGAGTTGTACTAGACCAGACATAGCTTATGCTGTGAGCAAGCTAAGTAGATACACTAGCAATCCAAGCTCAATGCATTGGAATGGTATTACTCGGTTGCTTCGCTACTTAAGATACACTTGGGAATACGGTTTGCATTATAACAGATATCCAGCAGTTATAGAAGGACACTGTGATGCAAATTGGATATCTGACACAAATGATTCCAGAGCAACAAGTGGGTATGTATTCACACTTGGAGGTGCTGCTATATCATGGAAATCGTCAAAACAAACAGTTATCGCTAGATCCACGATGGAATCAGAATTCATCGCTTTAGATAAAGCAGGTGAAGAGGCAGAATGGCTACGTCAATTTGTTGAGGATATACCAAGATGGCCTAAGCCGGCAACGGCCATTTGTATACATTGTGATAGCCAATCGGCAATTGGCAGAGCTCGTAACACAATGTATAATGGTAGGAACAGACATATCAGACGTAGACATAATACGGTACGACAACTAATCTCTACTGGAATTATCACTGTTGACTACGTGAGGTCAAAGGATAATATTGCGGATCCACTAACAAAAGGCCTAAGTAGAGAGGTAGTACAGAAGTCGTCATTGGGAATGGGACTGAAGCCCTTGAAAATAAGTTCATATGATGGAAACCTAACTCAGTAGACTGGAGATCCCAAGAGCTGAGTTCAATAGGAAAACCTAATTGTATGAATTAGTGAGGTCACTATGGGGGGTTACCCTATATATATATATAAGGGAGTTTATTATAAAAGCTTAATAAACTTCCTAGTCCATTCCTAAAAGTGACAAGTGTGAGGCTAAGCCTATGGCTTTTAATGATTCGACTAAAGTAACCTTACATAGTGAATCACCTATGTGAGAGAGAAGTGGGGTCGCTTCGAAGGGTATTGATGGGGCACAATACTTAATGGCTCTCGCAGAACCAGGCATCATGTTCATGACCATAACGAACATAACTATGAGGACTTGACTTTGTCAGGGAGAGTTGTGTGATGTGCATTGTCGTCTACACAAACGGCAGACGAGTTCAAAGACATCGAGTTCTACTCAGAGCTAGTGGGCTAAGTGCGTTTCATAAGCGAAGGTTCAAAGGGTAACACCTACCTATCGTATGCAAAACTCAACTGCTGAAATCTAATTGGAATAATGTTTTCTGAGATCGACCTCCATTCATGTGGGGGATTGTTGGAAATTGGGTGTGTGAATGAATGTCTCTATTTGGTAAAACTTCTTGTCCCACTTCGGTATGGGAACAAAAGAAATGGCTATTTATAAGGTAAAGCATTTACCTACTAGTATAGCTTTATGTCATGTTTTACCACAAGTCCTACCCGCGTGCGCAGGGGGGGTGCAAATTGGAACCGGAATTGGCTTGAACTTGTGTGTGCCCGCACGTCCTGCGGACACGAATGCAGCTCCGAAAAAACCGAGCCCGCGTGTGGCTGGTTTTTACACTATGAGACCCGTATTCTTTTTGTTAAATAAAATGATTATTGTGCACTATTTCTTTTTGTTAAATAAAACGATTATTGTGCACTATCTATTATCTTTCATTTATTTAAGTTAGTGATAAGTGATGGATTTAATTATTGTGCACTAAACGTTTTTTTTAATCTACTATGGTGCACTAATCATTTATTTAATCTATTAAGTGATGGTGGATGCACGGATTGATTATTGCAAATGGATGCCACGAATTATGCAATAATTTTATGCATATAAAGCAAGGGATTCTAATTAGTTAGAATACGAGACTACACCAACATACACTGCAACTTCAGTTTCTTATTAATCTCTCTGCAGCATTATATTCACTTTCGTTTCAGGCAAGTTCAAGTCCGGCAGTACGCAGTTGCTGTTTCGAACCGGCGTACCCTGGGAACAGACCGCGAATCTGTTTAAGGGAATTGTGTCAAACACAAGCCCGGTTCATTGTTATTGTATAGAAACAATTATTTGTTTCTGTTTTCTTGTTTATATTTCCAGTTTTTACATGATCAGTTTGCTGTAATATTACTATTTCAGTATCAAGTTTTGTAACAAAATTAAATAATTTTTACAATCAAGACAACAGTTTTATTAAAACAAGTTTTATAAAACTGAAAAGTAAATTTAATAAAAGAGTTTTATTAAAATTTAAAACAAGATTATTCGCGATATAACGACCAACATAGTTTAATAGGGTATTTAAAACTATATCGAGTCGAGAGTGGAAAGGAGTTCCTATTATCACGAATCAAATAAAATTGGATTTTATAAACCATTGAAAAACAAGTTTCATAAAACTGAAAAGTAAATTTAATAAAAGAGTTTTATTAAAATTTAAAACAAGATTATTCGCGATATAACGACCAACATAGTTTAATAGTGTATTTAAAACTATATCAAGTCGAGAGTGGAAAGGAGTTCCTATTATCACGAATCAAATAAAATTGGATTTTATAAACCTTTGTATAACTCGCCTCATGCTACGAATTATTCAAAATATTTTGATAAATATTAAAATAAATCCCAAATTTTAAATTGATGTTTTATGCCACCCTTAACAAATTAACACTTCATTCTAAATCGAACCCAAATGTTAGTGTCATACCCTGCATCTGGGAGTCCATCATGAAAGAGGGTAATCATCGCGTTTCCTGTGTAACATAGGCCGGTGTTACAGTTAATAGTAAAGGACAAAACATCACTTGTTTGACAAGTGGGCATAGTTGGGGTTAAACATACTTCGCTTTTAAACGAAAACCCCAAATGGAGAGTTGTGTAGTGGACGCAATTAACAATCGTTGTTTACCTACATAATCATACCAGTGGATAGTGTTTAAGCCAATTTACTGTCATATGATGAATCGGGATCTCATCTTAATTAAAATTTTGTTTTTGGGTCATAAAATTAAATTAAGATATTAAAACATAAAATACTAATTAATTAATTTTGAACCTTGTAGATGTCAACTGAAAATAATTCCTCCCAATTCTCTCTCAAGTCCATCTTAGAGAAGGACAAACTGAACCACTCCAACTTCATGGACTGGCACCGCAACTTGAAAATTGTTCTCAAGGCGGAGAACAAACTGTATGTTCTTGAAACACCAGTCCCTGATGAACCCATCAATCAACAAACTGTTGCATATAGAAACTATGCAAAGCACTTTGATGACTCTATGAAAGTCTCATGTTTAATGTTAGCATCCATGATTCCTGAACTTCAAAGGACCATGGATGACAAGATGACATATGAGATGAATGAGCACCTGGTTGAAATGTTCCAACAGAAGGCTCGTCATGAGAGGTTTGATGTGATGAGATCACTCATAACCACTCGTATGCAAGAGGGTACATCAGTTGGCGCTCATGTGCTAAAAAGGAAGGCATATGTTGATCACTTGGCTCGTCTCGAATCCCCCTTGAGTGATGAGTTAGCTGGAGATATTATCCTCAACTCATTGCCCAAGTCATATGATCAGTTCACTATGAACTACAATATGAATGGGATGGAGAAGACACTTGCAGAGCTGCATCAGATGCTCAAAACTGCTGAGGTAAATATACCCAGTAAGACTGCACCAGTGCTAATGATCAAGGAGGGTCAGATCAAGAAACCTAACACCAAGAAAAAGGGCCATCAGGGCAAAGGAAAGGGCAAGGGCAAATCTGTTGCAAACAAGAAGTCTCAGAAGGATGCCAAATGTTTTCATTGTAATGAAATTGGGCACTGGAAGAGAAACTGCCCTAAGTATTTGGCTGAACTGAAGCAAGCCAAGGGTTCAGGAGGAGAGTCCTCAGGTATATATGTTATTGAAATTTTTTCTTTTTCTGGCAAAACATGGGTGTTTGACACAGGATGTGGTTTTCACATTTGTAATGCTTTGCAGGGACTAAGAAAGATTAAGAAGCTGAAACAGGGCGACTTGGAGGTCCATGTTGGCAATGGACAAAGAGTTGCTGTGAAGGCGATTGGAGAATATGTTCTTTTACTTCCTTCTGGTTTAGAACTTGTTTTGAACAATGTTTATTTTATTCCTAGTGTTACTAGGAATATTGTTTCGGTTTCTGTTTTGTGTGGACAAGGTTTTAATTATCGTTTTAATGGAGAATTTATTTCTGCTTATTTTAATGATGTATTTTACTTTGATGCAAAACCAAACAATGGAATCTATGAGATAGAAATCCAAGACAATAACTTATTATACAACATCTCTCATAAACGTAATAAGTTGGACTTTAATGATACGTATATGTGGCATTGTAGACTTGGTCACATAAGTGAGGACCGTGTTAAACAACTCAAAACCGCAGGAATATTAGATTCAAAGTGTTCAGAGTCGTTTGGGAAATGCGAATCTTGCTTAAGTGGAAAGTTAACAAACGCATCTTTTTCAAATGTTGGAGAAAGAGCTAATGATCTGTTAGGACTTGTACATACAGATGTATGTGGTCCATTCAGAACAATGTCAAGACATGGAGAAAGATACTTTGTTACATTTACTGATGATTTCAGTAGATATGGTTACGTTTATCTTATGAAGCATAAACATGAAACATTTGAAAAGTTCAAGGAATACCAAAACGAAGTAGAGAATCAGCTAAATAGAACTATTAAGATGCTTCGATCAGATCGAGGCGGTGAATATCTTAGTCAGGAGTTCATCGACCATCTAAAGGATTGTGGAATAGTTTCACAACTCACTCCACCTGGAACACCACAACATAATGGTGTGTCTGAGCGGAGAAATCGAACTCTATTAGATATGATTCGATCAATGATGTGTCGAACAACCCTTCCACGCTCCTTTTGGAGTTACGCTCTAGAAACTTCCGCAAGAATTTTAAATATAGCTCCAACAAAGAAGGTTGACCAAACGCCTTATGAGATATGGCATGGAAAGAAACCTAAAGTATCCTATCTTAAGGTCTGGGGATGTGATGCTTATGTCACTCTAGAATCTTCGGATAAACTAGATCCCAGAGGTGGAAAAGTGGTTTTCGTCGGATACGCCAAAAAGATCGGTTACCTATTCTACCACCCCTCTGAAAATAAAGTTTTCACTAAACGCAGAGGCACTTTCTTGGAGGAAGAGCTTCTGGCGCGGGGGATTGGAGAAAACCATGTGGATCTTGAAGAAATTCGAGAATCACAAGTAACTGAATCAAATGTTGAATCAGAACCAAAAGTAACTGATCCAGTTGTTGAAGTTGAGCCAGAAAGGACTCAAGAAACAACAGAAACACCAAGTGTTCGAAGAAGTATTAGGGATCGTCGTGCACCTGAAAGGTATGACGATATCTTCATAATTGATGAAGCTGAACCTGCTACTTACAAAGCTGCAATTTTGGATTCAGAATCCAAGAAATGGCAAGAAGCCATGAATACAGAGATGCAATCCATGTATGATAACCAGGTCTGGGATTTGGTTGATCTTCCTACCGAATGTCGGACTGTAGGAAACAAATGGATCTTCAAGAAGAAGACCGACATGGATGGAAATGTGCAAACCTACAAAGCAAGGCTTGTAGCAAAAGGATTCACTCAAACTCAAGGAATTGATTATGAGGAAACCTTTTCGCCAGTAGCCATGCTTAAGTCTATTAGAATTCTGCTTGCTATTGCTGCATATTATGACTATGAGATATGGCAAATGGATGTCAAGACCGCATTCCTTAATGGACACTTACTTGAAGATGTCTATATGGTTCAACCTGAAGGTTTTGTTGATCCAAAGAATCCTAATAAGGTGTGCAAACTAAACAAATCCATCTATGGATTAAAGCAAGCATCTCGCAGCTGGAATCTCCGTTTTGATCAGAAAATCAAAGAGTTTGGTTTCATTAAAAACGAAGATGAACCATGTGTTTACAAGAAATCTAGTGGGAGCTATATCACTTTTCTTATTCTGTATGTAGATGACATACTAATCATTGGAAACAATATCCCTATGCTAAAAGAAGTTAAGGCTTGGTTGGGTAAATGTTTCGCAATGAAAGATCTTGGTGAAGCCGCTTATATTCTGGGAATAAAGATTTATAGAGATAGATCAAAGCGGTTATTAGGTCTAAGTCAAAGTACATATATTGAAAAGGTCATACGACGCTTTTCAATGCAAGACTCAAAAAGGGGGCTCTTGCCCATGGCACATGGAACCATTCTTAATGGCGAGCAGTGTGCTATGTGACAACCGGTAATTTACGCCCTTAATTGCGTAATTAACAGGCGATTTACGCGATATTAAATAGTGACTACAGTACAATTTAACTTAATTAGGCCCTTGGGGTGCCCAGGAACGTTTGTTCAGCGATACAGTACGCGTATGAAGATTCGCGTGGAATCTGCGAAACATCAAATGACAACGGACTGAAACCGTACGAAATACTGACGACACCGACAAATATGGATGTTACACAAATATATTTATGCTTATGGAGTTTGGGTTGCGATGGCAGGTCTCGTAGGAATTACGGGCCACTTACACATGAGAAGGGCTTGTGGGCCCTGGGCCCAAGCCCAACACCCACAAGCCTAAACCTGCCTATGATATAAATCCTTACTAGATTTATTAAACCTTTTCTTAATTTTGTACAAAATTTCGAGACCCACAAATCCCTGTCTCGAGACACCCACATCTATCAACATTAATTGCACCTATTGTTAGTCAAATGCCCCCCATCCCTCTCAAACCCTTGTCTGACAAACTCCTCACAAGCAAAGCATTTAAAGCACTCCTCTCGATTATATACATACTCACACAAATGAAGTCTCCTCTCTCTCTCTATTATAGTTACAAGCAACAACATCTCAAAACCAAACACCCTCTCGGTTCCCCCATTTCTTCTCCATTTCTCCTCCTTGCACCGGTCACCGAAGATCGGCCGGTTCCGGCCGGTGACC
>JARYGA010046116.1:0-142982 GCA_030545235.1 Helianthus tuberosus
TAAATGATCCCCTTGTCTCATACCTTTCTCACATCTAAAAAGGAAAGTCAGAGCCCCGTTCACCAGAACTGACGAAGATGCCGATTTGAGAATACCCAAGATCCAATTACACCATAGATTCGGAAAACCCATTTGATGAAGCATATTAATCACAAACTTCCAATTGACGTTGTCATATGCCTTTTTGAAGTCGATTTTCAAGAAAAAAGCCTCTGAATTTCTCTTCTTAATCCATGAAATAAGATCATTGATAATAAGAGGACTGTCCAAGATGTATCTACCTTTTAAAAACGCGGACTGCGTATCCGATATAATCCCATCCAAAACCAATCTCATCCGGTTAGCCATAACTTTGGAAATTGCTTTACTAATAACTCCGACCAAGTTAATAGGTCTATAGTTATTAAGCGAAACCGGATCGGAGACTTTGGGAATAAGAGCAATAAACGACGACCCACTGCCATCGCTAATGGTGCCAAAGTTGTGGAACCACGCAACAATTCTACAAAAATCATCTTTAAATAATTCCCAAGATGCTTAATGAATCAGAAATTAAGACTATCCGGACCCGGAGAACGGTCATCTCCACATTCAAAAATTGCATTTTTAATTTCTTGTTTAGAAAAAGGCTTGATAAGCATCACACCTTCCTCCCCCAAAATCCTTTTAACATTCTGGCAAAAAAGCTCAAGCCTGTTAAGAACACTTTCTTTGAATTTATCACGAAAAAATGAATGCACCTGTTTTTTATCTTCGTCGGCTTGGTGCTCCACACTCCGTTGATAGATAGACCATGAATGTTATTCAAAGCTTTCCTATTGTTGACCATGGCATGAAAGAATTTCGAGTTTTCGTCGCCGTCTATAGCCCACTTCAACCGAGCTCTTTGTTTAATGTCCGCATTTTTCCTGTTATCGATCTCTTTAATCACTTTTTTGTTTTCCGCCATAATCCATTCTTTCTCTTCCGTTAAATCCCTCGATTCCATGTCTATCTCCAACTGTTCCAACTCCGCCAAAGCAACTTTCTCATTTTCATTTTCTTTTGCCAGATACTCGTCCCTCCAAACCTTAAGTTGTGATCTAATGCGGGCAAACTTGAAGGAAAGACACGAATCAGGGGGATCGAAACATTGCACACCATCCAAAGCCTCTTTAACCGCTACATCGAATCCAGGTTTCCCGATCCAAGAGCTGAAAACCCTAAAGGGGCGGGGACCAAAATTTAAATCCACCAATTCGAGAATGATCGGACAATGATCGGAATATCGGTTAGGCATAGCTCTCACACAAGCCGACGACCATTTATTAAAAAACTCCGAACACACCAGAAATCGATCCAGCTTACTAAGTTTTCTCCCATTATCCCTGATACATGTAAATTTCCTATCCTGCATCGGGTATTCGAGCAGGCCATTATCAAAAATAAACTTGTAAAAGTTTTCCGAACATACCGGCTTAAATTGAGAGCGTTTCCTATCTTCAGCAGACCGAACCGCATTAAAATTGTCGCAACCCCATTCCCCTGTTTGCCCGAGAATGGGCGGCGCCGCGACCAATTTCAGTGGTATCGGTGTTTATCATTTTGGCAGCGGAATTTACATCAGGACCGTAGTTAGGAAATATTTTATCAGAGTAAAATACCACGCTTTTATTATATTAAACACATGGGAAAATTCCCAAGTTTCCAGTACACACATTTTCATAGGGATAAACCCTCTTTTATTTAAATAAAAACATCTCTCTATTTAGGTAACTTTTATAGCCATTTTTCCAAGCCTTCAGTGCTGTCCAGCTGGCTTCTATTTGGCTTTCACATTTTCTTACATGAAACGCGTTTAAAAACATTTTGTCAGTGGGAAATACTGGTGAGTGAATCCCAGTTTAATCAAGACAAGTAAAACCGTTTACAACATTGAGGGCGGTCGTGCAATTACATTTGTTTATTTTTCTACTTTAATTACCACCCACGGTACTGTCGACCCAACTTGTGGTCATGTTACTACTCACAGTGTAGTAACAAATTTTGTATACAAAACCCCAACATACCGACGATAATTGTTGAATACAAATACTCAATCACTGTTTAATATAATGTAAATCATATGAGGTTTTGTAAAAACAGTTTGCAAAAAGGAGGATTACTCACATTGCTATCTTTGGGTTTTCCTTTATGATTTCCTGGTGATTATCTATTAATTATACAATGCACACGCGTTAGTATAATAACCCAATATTTACATTAGTAATACCCTCCCCGAGACAGAATTCCAACGACTACGTCGGGCAGAACCACGACAGCCGGTACAGAACCCTAGATCAATCGGGCAGCGTATCTAATACCTAACCAGGGGTTAAAATACTTACAACGAGGCAGGACTTCATTATTTAGGTGGGTATAATGCCCAGTATAATATTTGCTATGCAGAATTTTAGAGAGAGATCGAGAGATTGAACGAATTGCAACTGAAGGCCGATTGCATCTATGTATAGGGTCTGATCATGACATCCTCGCGGCCCGCGTAAGCCGAAGGCTTAGCCTTCACGGCCCGCGACATAGGGGGAGTAGGGCCTAGCTATGAACAGTCAGCGGTATAGGTTCGACACACAACCCGACATGTGGCAGCACCGGGTGCGCCCTGTCCTTGAGCTGTCGCGCCCCGCGTAGAAGACCACTAAGGTCTTCGCGGCCTGCGAGCGACCCATAGAACTTGATTTTTATTTAATTTTTAATTATATAAGGTATTTTGGGGTCGTTTTTCGTATATGGGGTGCATTTTAGGACGTATAGGGACATTTTAAATATATTTAGGGGTGTCGGAAATAATTTTGGAGGATTGTTATATCCTCCCCACCTTGTTTTAGAACTCGTCCTCGAGGTCTATTGAAATAAGTGTGGATATTTCCTTTGCATTTTTTATTCAAGTTCCTAAGTGTATTCTGGTCCTCTTTTGGAATCCCATTTTACTTTGACTAGAACCAATTTCTTGTGCTTGAGATTCTTGACTTTCCTGTCTTCGATTTGTAGAGGCTTTTCTACAAATTCAAGCTTTTCATTTACCTCAACGTCCTTAAGAGGCACTACTAATGATTCATCGACTAAACACTTTTTGAGATTACATACATGAAATACATCATGTATTCCTGCCATTTCCTCTGGCAGTTGTAGCTGATAAGCTACAGGTCATATTGTTCTAATAATCTCAAAAGGTCCAACATACCTGGGCTTAACTTTCACCTTTTTATGAATCTGACTACTCCTTTCCAATGGGAGACTTTCAATAACACCTTGTCTCCTACCTGAAATTCCAACGACTTTTGTCTGTTATCAGCATAACTTCGCTGCTTTCAATCTTTCCTTGACTTGAACAATCTTGTCTATTGTTTCTTGTACTATCTCTGGTCCAAATAATTGCTTTTCTCCAATTTCTGCCCAACAGACTGGAGTTCGGCACTTTCGTCCACAAAGTGCTTCGAATGGTGCAACATTGATATTGGTATGATAGTTGTTATTGTAAGAAAATTCTATCAATGGTAAGTGATCGTTCCAATTACCTCCAAAATCAATTACACAAGCTCTAAGCATATCTTCCATTGTCTGAATTGTCCTTTCACTTTGTCCTTCCGTTTGAGGATGATAAGTTGTGCTTAGGTTTAGCTTGGTTCCCATGGCTTTTTGGAAACTTGTCCAAAAATGAGAGGTAAAACGGCTATCTCTATCAGAAACAATTGTTAAAGGAATTCCATGTAATGAAACTATTTCATTTACATATAACTTAGCTAACTGTTCCATACCGAAGGTTTCCTTCATGGGTGGGAAATGAGCTGACTTAGTTAGCCTGTCTACAATCACCCAGATTGTATCATTACCTTTTCTTGTTTTGGGTAGTTTGGTAACAAAATCCATTGTTATCAATTCTCATTTCCAAACTGGCATTTCTAACTGCTGTAATAAACCTGAGGGTTTCTGATGTTCAGCTTTAACTTATGAACAGGTTAGACACTTGGCAACATAAACTGCTATATCCTTCTTCATTCCTATCCACCAAAAATTCTTTCTTAAGTCCTGATACATCTTATCACTTCCAGGATGCATCGTATACTTAGACTTATGGGCTTCTTCTAATATACGGTGGTGTAGGTTTCCTAATTTGGGTATCCACATTTTTTTCTTATGGAATCTCCAAATTCCATCTGTTCCTTGTTCTAGTTCTTTAATCATTCCTTTTAATTTCTCAGTATCATCCTTGATTACTGATTCTTGTGCTTTTCTAATCTTTTCATTTAAATCTACTTGTAGATTTAGTTTAAAAGAACGTATTCTTTTTGGTTTCTCATGATATTTTCGACTTAAAGCATCAGCAACTACATTTTCCTTTCCTGGATGATAGTGTATTGCAATCATAATCACTAAGAGTTTCCATCCAGCGTCTCTGTCTCATATTCAATTCCTTTTGCCCGAAAACATACCTTAAACTCTTATAATCGGTAAAAATGGTAAACTTACTACCGTAAAGGTAATGTCTCCAAATCTTTAGGGCAAAAATTATGGCTCCTAATTCCAAATCATGGGTTGAATAATTCTCTTCATGATTCTTAAGTTGTCTAGAGGCGTAAGATATAACATTTTGATGTTGCATCAACACACATCCATAACCTAACTTAGAAGCGTCACAATAGACTACAAAGTCTTCAGTTCCTTCTGGTAACGCTAGTATGGGTGCGTTGGTTAATCTTTGCTTAAGAATTCTAAAGGCTTCTTCTTGTTTTGTTCCCATTCAAACTTAACGGATTTACAGGTTAGCTTGGTTAAGGGAATGGCTATTCTAGAAAAATCTCGAATAAATCTTCTATAATAACCGGCCAGTCCTAGGAAACTTCTAACCTCGGTTGGGGACTCAGGGGTTTTCCATTTAGTAATTGCCTCAATCTTTGTACAATCCACATGAATTCCTTCATGATTAACTAAATGTCCAAGGAACTGTACTTCTTCTAGCCAAAATTCACACTTTGAAAACTTTGCATAAAGCTTTTTTTTCTCAATAAACTTAGAAGTGCGTGCAAATGCTTTGCATGTTCCTCTTTGCTCTTAGAATAGATAAGAATATCATCTATAAAGACAATTATGAATTTATCCAAATATGGCTTACATATTCGGTTCATCATGTCCATAAATGCGGCTGGGGCATTGGTTAGACCGAATGGCATGACAGTAAATTCATAATGGCGATACCTTGTTCTAAATGAGGTCTTAGGAATGTCCTCTTCCTGTACCTTTAATTGATTATATCCTGAGCGTAAATCGATCTTAGAGAAGAATCGAGCTCCTTGCAATTGATCAAATAGATCATCTATCCTTGGTAATGGGTGCCGATTCTTAATCGTGACCTTGTTCAATTCACGGTAATCAATGCACATTCACATTGACCAGTCCTTCTTCTTAACGAATAAGATCGGTGCTCCCCATGGCGATGAGCTTGGCTGTATGAATCCTTTCTCCAACAATTCGTCTAACTGTTTCTTCAACTCTTGCATTTCTGCCGGAGCTAAACGGTAAGGTGCTTTGGCAATTGGTGTTGTTCCTGGTAGCAGATGAATTCAAAATTCGACTTCCCTGTCCGGCGGTAGTCCTGGTAATTCTTCTGGAAACACATCTGGAAACTGGGATACTATTGGAATATCTTTCAGTTCTTTTCCTTTAGTGTTAGTGATTATGGAAATCAAATACACTAATGATCCTTTTCTCACATAACTGGTTGTTTTCATTACAGAGATGAATTTCGTGGATCTAGAGGGTCTATCTCCTTTAATTGTGATCTTTTCACCCTTGGGTGAATTTACTTGAATTAACTTTTGATCACATAGAATATTGGCTTTATTAGCTATTAACCAATCCATTCCTAATACAACATCAAATCCTGCCAGATTCATTGGATAAAGGTTTGCAGTAAACTTTTGATTTAAAAATTCTATTCTTGCTTCGTGCAAGATTTCAGTAATCTTAATGGTTTTCCCATTTGCTGTTTCTACTAGACATTCTTGTGGGAGTTTAGTTAATGGTTGATTGAGAAGTTTGCAAAATGAAGTATTAATAAAACTTTGGTTTGCACCAGAGTCAAATAAGACTTTAGCAAAAATATCATTAACTAAAAACGTACCGGCGATCACATCTGGGATCATCTGTAGTCAGAACAAATGCCCTAGCATTTTTAGTATTCTTGTTGTTCATGGCTGGAGCTAGTTTCGGACAGTGTAGCTTGATGTGACCTTTTTCTCCATAGTTGAAGCACACCCCATTACTAGGTTTTTTCCTACAATCTTCTTCCTTGTGTCCTGGTATCTTGCAGAAATTGCAGTAAGTGGAGCATCTTCCTGAATGTTTTTCTTGCTGGCCTTACAGTAAGGTGTAGAGGTAGAACCTATGTTTTTCCCACGGTTAGAATTACCGTAGCGAAATTCCCGGGTAAGCCTTTGAGCTAGGTTCCTCCTCTGGTCCTCTTCTCGTGTACGTACTAATTCATCAGTCAAGGTATTTGCTAGTTCTACAGCTTCTTCTATGGTTTGGGGTCTAGCTGCCTTGACTACATGCTTAATCTCACTGATTAATCCCCAGATGTAATGGCAGATTAATACAGGTTCTGGTGATGCAAGGGTTGGCACTATTCTAGCATATTTAAAGAATAAAGTAGTATAACCCTTACTATCTATTCCAGTCATTCTAAGGTTCAAGAACTTATTTGTTATCTGTTCTTTTTCATTGGGAGGGCAGAATTTCCTTTCCACCATATTTTTAAATTCTTCTCATTCCATATTATAAATCCTGTCACTTCCTCTAGACTGGAGGATAGTGTTCCACCATTCTAATGCTGAGTTCTTAAACAGATTGGAGGCAAACATTATCTTATCTTCTTCTGCGCACTTGCTTATTTTTAAGACTGCCTCTGTCTTTTCTATCAAGCGTAGAGCTGCAATGGCCTCTTCATTTCCAAAGAATTCTATTAGTTTACAGGACCAGAATTCTTTGTAAGAAAAACCATAAGATATGGTTCTTCTTCTTTTTGGAATTGGCATTTGAAAAATGGGTCCCTTGTGCACGCTGTGACTAAGTTCAGTATGAGTTCGTTTACTCCCATTATCACTTTTATTATTACTTTCCGTGTCCCTAACATTTTGGATAATAGCTGGCATAGCATCTCTAATTCCTTGGGTTATCATGTGTCGAATTTCACTATTATTTATTTGATTTTCATTATTCTGGTTTTCCGGATTTGCTGCGTCGGCCATCTGGATTTTAAACAATCACCAAGTATTAATATCGCATAAACATATCCAATGTAACAATCACACAACAAGCATGTTGATCCAAAATCGTCGATCATTGCGACTTACTCTAATTTATATTATGCATCTATATTTATTACAAATACAACTGGAATAAAAATACAATACCTAGTATGCGTCACTAACCACAAGATGGTCTATACTACAATAGATATATATTTATATATATGTATATATATATATATATAAAATCATATATTATATTTTTTTTCAAACATACACACACATATATATATATATATATTAGTGATAGGGGTTCATCCAAAATTCCATATTACGCTCGTCATATTTCTAGACGAGTCGTTCCCCTATTTGTCTCATTCTCTCACTTTTTCTAAAATCTTCTCACCAAAGGTTCGGAGTTCTTGCACATTCTCAGTGCTCATGGGTGGCACAGGTGCTGGTATTAGATCTAGAAACTGGGGCACGGGTTCTTCGTGTGCGTAAGGGTTCTCTAGATTTTCCCTAATGTATTGATCATTATCATAATAGGGATCTAGAGGGTCCAAGTTTGGGTAGGCTGCTAGGTTTGGCATGGGTTCCTCTGGTATTGGGTAGCGTTGTTGGTAATCCCTATGATCGTCAAACCAGGGGTCATAGTCTGGGTCTGAGGGATAGGGTGCTGGTATTCTAGGGATCTCAGCTGGATTAAAATTAGGCTTTGGGATTTGGGTTTCTGGGTTGACTTCAATTTCCATTGGTTGTGTGGGAAATAATGGTAAGGGTTAGGGTGCTATGAGTTGCTCAAGATTCGGGTCTGCAACTGTAGTTGCTAAGATATGAAAATTTGCTAGACTCCTATTGAGCATATCCTGAGTGTGAGCATCTGTTTCTCTCATAACGGCTGCTAAAGCTCGCTGCTGTTGTAACTTTTTCATCATTTTTCTACGTTCATGCGCTCCTCTGCTGAACCATCATCTCTTCTTGGGAGGGAATGGCTCTTCAGATTGGGCCTTAAACACGAATATCCCATCTTCATTGTCAGCCGAAAACCCTGAGAGGGTAGGCTGTGAAGAGGTGCCTTCGTTCCTAGGTGAGCTGGACAACTGACGGTGAGCGTCTGAAGGTCCTTGGTCGCTCATACTGTAAACTAACAAATAGTCAAATAACACAAAACAATAATATACAAATATGCACCTATCCAGGTAAATTATTTCCTAAAATATGGAATAATATTTTGGTGTCAGCAGAACACTTCTGTGGCTGAATCAGTTGCTTAGCTCTGATACCACCTTTTGTCGCAACCCCCGTCCCCTGTTTACCCGGGAACGGGCGGCCGCGGCCAGTTTAAGTGGTATCGGTGTTTATCATTTTGGCAGCGGAATTTACATCAGGACCGTAGTTAGGAAATATTTTATCAGAGTAAAATACCACGCTTTTATAATATTAAACACATGGGAAAATTCCCAAGTTTCCAGTACACACATTTTCATAGGGATAAACCCTATTTGATTTAAATAAAAACATCTCTTTATTTAGGTAACTTTTATAGCCACTTTTCCAAGTCTTCAGTACTATCCAGCTGGCTTCTATTTGGCTTTCACATTTTGTTACCTGAAACACGTTTAAAAACATTTTGTCAGTGGGAAATACTGATGAGTGAATCCCAGTTTAATCAAGAAAAGTAAAACCGTTTACAGCATTGAGGGCGGTCGCGCAATTACATTTGTTTATTTTTCTACTTTAATTACCACCCATGGTACTGTCGACCCGACTTGTGGTCATGTTACTACTCACAGTGTAGTAACAAATTTTGTATACAAAACCCCAACATACCGACGATAATTGTAGAATACAAATACTCAATCACTGTTTAATATAATGTAAATCATATGAGGTTTTGTAAAAACAGTTTGCAAAAAGGAGGATTACTCACATTGTTATCTTAGGGTTTTCCTTTGTGATTTCCTGGTGATTATCTATTAATTATACAATGCACACGCGTTAGTATAATAACCCAATATTTACATTAGTAATACCCTCCCCGAGAGAGAATTCCAACGACTATGTCGGGCAGAACCACGACAGCCGTTACGGAACCCTAGATCAATCGGGCAGCGTATCTAATACGTAACCGGGGGTTAAAATACTTACACTGAGGCAGGACTTCGTTATTTATAGGGGTATAATGCCCAGTATAATATTTGCTATGCAGAATTTTAGAGAGAGATCGAGAGATTGAACGAATTGCAACTGAAGGCCGATTGCATCTATTTATAGGGTCTGATCATGATTTCCTCGCGGCCCGCGACATAGGGGGAGTAGGGCCTAGCTATGACCAGTCAGCAATATAGGTTCGACACACAACCCGACACGTGGCAGAACCGGGTGCGCCCTGACCTTGAGCTGTCGCGTCCCGCGTAGAAGACCACTAAGGTCTTCGCGGCCCGCGAGCGACCCATAAAACTTGATTTTTATTTAATTTTTAATTATATAAGGTATTTTGGGCTCCGTTTTCGTATACGGGGTGCATTTTAGGACGTATAGGGACATTTTAAATATATTTAGGGGTGTCGAAAATAATTTTGGAGGGTTGTTATAAAAATCCCCAATAATAACCCACTGACCCGCCGAAGAATCGATAACATTAGACAACTCACCCCACAGAAGTAACTTTGCCGCCGTGTTTTGAGGGGCATAAACATTAATCAGATTGTGTCAGTATATTACAAATTCAAGAATAGCAACCATAGGATAATCATTAAGAACATGTCTAAATAGTTTATAATTAAGAAGGTCCAAGCTTAGCAGTTCATTAAGAAAGCTAATCATATAATCTTATACTCTGAAGGTAAAACAACCATATTACAACTTTACAAAACTATTCACTTATGAAACATGTTACCATAGTACTTATGATTAACAACTCAACATATTCTTTAATTTACTTAACAAAATCCAAATTGTGCCAACATTAAGAGGAACGACAATGGAGCAAAACCCAACAACAAATCCAAGAAAGACGCTAATAATCAATCCAAAATCCACTCCGTCTGATGTATCACCTTCTTGTTGATCTCTTTTATGCACTACTTCTCCACAAAGCTTAGTCAATGGAACTCCACAAAGTTTGTTGCCAATGAAGCTTGATTCGTTGAAGCTCTGAAGTTGAGTGCTTGATGGAACTCTTCCTGTCAAGTTGTTGAAAGACACATTGAAACTACAAAAGAAACTCAAGCCTGAGAAGCTCATAGGAAGCTCCCCAGAAAGATGGTTCAGAGATGCATCGAATGATTCAAGTAATTTCATGTCTCCTATATTCTTTGGTATAACTCCTGTTAACTGATTTTTTGATATATTCAACGATTGTAATGCCTGTAGGGCCATTAGCTCAACTGGAATGCTCCCATAAAGTTTGTTACTCGAAAGGTCCAAAACCATCACTAGTCCAAGAATGGTGTTATATTTATACTCTTGTCCCTTCACCGCCAGTGAAGCGCTACCAGCGATGTCAATATATTCAAATTCTAAGAATAGTAATTGACCATATTCGGGAGTTTTGTTCTTAGACAGGACACTAAAGTTGTTGAAGCATCTTGGAATATTTCCTGATAGATTATTATGAGCGAAGTCCAAGATTTGAAGAGCTGCAAGATAACAGATCTCATGAGTTATGTTTCCATCAAAATTGATTGATCGAAGGTTTAGAATTCTCAAACTTGATAGTTCTATCCCAATCCATGCTGGAATGCTTCCAACAAGTCTATTTGTAGCCAACTGAAGGATCTGTAAACTTGTCAAGTTCTTTAGAGAAGCAGGTAATCTTCCAGACAACTTGTTCTTGCACATATTCAATGATTGTAGAAAAGTTAAAGATCCCAAAGTTGTTGGAATTACACCTGACAGATTGTTGTTCTCCAAGTTCAAGAATGACAAATTCGGCCACTTCACCCAACACTCAGGAATGACTCCAGACAACTGATTATTTGCTAGAATAAGAGCTTCTATTCTTTTCCGACCATAAGCACACAAAAAATGATGTAATGACCCTGTAAAGGAATTATTTGATAGATCGAGCATAGCAAGCAATGAATTGTTGAAAAGTTTTGGTAATTCCCCCTTAAACAAATTAGAACTCAAATCAACTACTTCTAGTGTTACTGGGATTTCAAATAACCTTCCTTGAATTTGATTTTGAGACATATCTAGAAATTCAAGATTGGGGAATGTCCTCCAAAATGATTCAGGCATGGTCGATGATATATTTGTATTTCTCATCTCCAAAAGTGATAAATTTCTTTGCATTAGCAGCCACAATGGAAATTGAGGCCCCAAATCCCAAGAACTTATGTACAAGGTTTCTAGTTGGTAAGAGGGAACCCAGTTTGCTTGCTTGGCGTGGTCTAAGCGCTAAGGTGTTTCCTCTTCCATTTAGGTATTTCAGTTCTATTAGTTTGGAAAAATGAGAATCTGTCACGACACCCGTTAATAAATTGTGAGAGAGATCTAAAGTATTCAACCTAGAAAGTTGACCCATGCTTTCAGGAAGGACATCGGTCAATTGGTTATTTGAAAGATATAACTCCTCCAACGATAATAGTCCTCCAATCGAGTATGGAATTGGACCAGAAATAAGATTCTCATTAAGATCCAGTGATCTCAAAAATGATAGTCTTCCTATTGACTCTGGAATCGGTCCAGCAATATGATTGTATCCTAGTTGGAGGTGCACCAAATTTATAGGATGTCCAAGTTCGTTGGGTAGAAAACCAGATAGTCCTGAGAACTCGAGAGATAATGATTCAAGGCTAGGTGATTTGCAATCCAAAAAACTTCCAAGAAGGCTTGTTAAACTAATATTTTGAAAATTGTTACGACGCATATTGATATGTCTCAAATTGCAAAGGTTGCCCAGTGATTTAGGTATTGTGCTTGTGAGTTGATTATCATGTAGGTCAAGACTACGAAGAGAGGTCAAGTTGTGAAGGGAATCAAGAGTTGCATTCTTAACACCACAAATGCAAAGACGGAAAGCAGTAAATAAGTAAAAGACATATTTTTTTATTTTTTGAAATTTTCTAATGTTTTTTGTATTTTCTTAAGATTTATCCCCCTAAAATGCAAAAAGTAAATAAATGAAAATCTTTTTCTATTTTTGGATTTTAAGAAAATATTTACAAAAACAATTTGCCGAAGATGATTTACTCGGGTTTCACCTAGATGCCATTGAGCAAAAGAAGATAATCAACACATGATTTATCAAAAGCTTTTGTAAACAGGTCTGCACGTTGGTGATACTTGTGGATTTTAACAACATCGATAAGTTTATTTTCATAACAATCTCGTATGAAATGATACTTAATCTCGATGTTTTTTGTCTTTGAGTGCTGTACAGGATTAGCAGCTTCATTTATCAACATAATAATAATGTAATGTGTAATTTGAAATATTTCCTTTTGAAAATTGAAAATAATAATAATAATAATATCTAGGATTTAATAAATTATGTATTTGAATTTGAAATAAATACAAATAAGATATGTATACTTGAATTTCTCCGAAATTTTTATTTGTATTAACTATTTAAGAGTTAAGAAAGATACGTTTTTCTTAGAAAAAAAGTGTAATTAACTAACACACTTATGATAAGGAAAAACTGTGTAATTAACTAACACACTTGTGATAAATAAATAACTAATAACTAAATCTAATATAATAATTATAACGCAAGCCTTGATTCTTTTTTCTAAGTCCTTTGTTTCAGCAGCCTTGTCTTTTTTCTAAGTAATTTGTTTAAGCGGCCTTGTAATTATCTTAACGTCCCTTTCTCTTTGATATGTATATGGATGAGTTTTTATAACTTAATACACGGTATACATATCTTTCCTTATTGATTATGTTCGTGTTTTGATCAAAATCTTTATCTTGTGTTTATCTTTATAATCGTCTTCTTGAGAAGTGTGTAGGTGGAACACTTGTTAAATTTCAAAGACAAACATTCCAAAGATGCTTGTTGTTTGATTGATGATTTGTATTAGTTTTATTATTTACTTTGACTTCATTTTGCTATAAGCATTCTTCACATACTAATCAACTTCCATATTATCCATGAGAATGCAGAATAAATAAAAGTATTCATGGTAACAATTAATACATGAGAGTTGTATCTTTTGTAGGCAGGCTAATGACTAAAGGTGTTTTAATGAAAACATTTGTTATTGTCTTCTACATCCAGTGATGGATCCAGGATTTTTTTCCACCGGGTTCACTTTTTTAGGTGCTCGAATTTCGTTCAACCCGACGTTAGAATTTTTGGGTCGGGTCGGGCTTTATCGCTAAAGATTTCTATCCTATTATCTATCTTCGTCTCCATAGAAACACATTTCTCTAAAGTGATTTCTAATAAACTTTTACAAAAGTAATTTGAGTCAAGTCGGGTCGGGTCGGCGGCTTTATCACTAAAGTCACTTTTCCCTATCATCTTTGGAAGTTAGTAAACCAAATGACTCAGCTAAATCTCCTCCAATAGTCTAAGCATGACAAGACGAAGAAATTGTTGTGTTGACCCCTACTTTTCAATAATTCCAGAACCCATAAAACAATACACAAGTTGCCTACAATTCCTTTCATCTAAAATATAGAAAGATGTAATACTGAGCATAATGGCTAAAGTAGGTTGTATGCATTCTCAATACAAACAATTTCAGGTTAATGAGATGATACCCAAATTTTGCTAATCATCCACAAGTTACAGATACAAACATGTGTTTTTATAGTTTAACCCTAAATAAATATGGGTTTTGTAAATAAAAAAAGAACAAATAAACCTAAAAGCACATTGAGGTCTAGTTCATAATCAAAGCTCACCGTTTCCAATTCTACATACAAAAAGCAAATCACACACCAAATTTCTAACTAGGGCTCCAAATAAACTCATTTGTACTTAAAATTTGTGTTTAACACTGCAAACCTACTCCGATTCTCTACTCAACTAAATCAAAAATAAAAACCTTTGCAGATGTAAAAGAGATGGGAAAGACCTGATGTTGTTTAGAGTCTGCGGAGGAGGACGGCGGCCGGTGTCGGCGGAGGTGCAGGTGGTCCCTGATTCGTTGAAGGTGGAGGCGCCACTGAGGTGCAGATGGGAAAGACCTGATCTTGTTCGCTCATGATTTTCTGTTTTGGGTTTGTTAACTTGTTTTGTTGTAACCTTAAATGGGTTTTGCATTAAAGAAAAAAATAAAAATAGAAAAAAAACGGAACAAAAATGATTAATAATGCCTCATACGGGATTCAAACCCGGGTGCCTTGAGAGGAATAACACAGACTTAAGCAGTGGAGAACAAAAGTTTTTTGTTTATGGGTTCCTTTTATATTTACACTAAAAATTAAAACCAAATGAGTTCCTAGGAACCCGATATTTGTTAGTTAGGTCCGCCCCTGTGTACATCCTCTCTTTTAGGCCACACGTAGTGGGCATTTTCAATATTTGATCATCTCAAGAAACGCTTTAAAAACCATCACAATATTGCATTAAAAAGGCATTATGGGGATGCAACGGCTTCTTTTTTTTTTTTTTTTTTTTTAATACCTAACGTTACTCTCCCAAACTACTATATTTACAAATAACTCATCCTTACTTGGGATTGAACCCAAAACCTCCCACTAAGAGGCAAGAACCTCTACCAAGTGAGCTAGCCCCACTTGGCAAGCAGCGTTTTTTAAATGACGCCATATTGAGAAACATATTTTTGGAAAGTGGCAAAAATGAGGCCATATAGTACGGTTGCAATTGGAAAGTTTGATTATAAAATTAATATATTTATTTTCTTTAATTTTCAATAAATCACATACAAACTCAATCTAACACCTCACAAAATAACAACTTATTTCAAAAGTCTCAAAGTTTTAAAAAAATGGAAGATTACTCGTCATCATCTACTAGTGAGGATAGTACGTCTTCGTCGTATGAGATCGACGAGGCAATCAAACAGTGGCGGATCTAGGATTCGCGCCAAGCCGTAACGTTTTGTAAATAAGCGGTAACGAAATCGAAAAAACGTCAAATTTTTCCAAAATTTACACTAATTTTACACTACCGCCGGAACGCCAAGCCGTAGCGGACGCCACCCCTTACTATATGCTACATCCGCCCCTGCAATCAAAAGTGTGATTGAACTCATGGTGGAGATTATAACACATGTTATTCATCCATAACGCCCAATTATAAAAAGAAAAGAGTTGAACGTTGATGTGGCATCAAGTTTTTATTTTGTTTAATCTTTATTAAAAATATTGAAATAAAAATAAAGGCAAAATAAAAGAATAATTGAGTAATGATTGAATGGGCATTAATGCATTATGAGGCATTAACCATTAAACATGTTTTTTGCTAAAAAAAATGACAACGAGTTGGCACTGATATGGCAAAAAATGCTCCTTAGGGGCATTAACCATTACCCATAGTCTATATCTTCAGCGTCTTCATTTTCATCATTTGCCAGTTGCCATTATTTTTACTAGAGATTTGAGTTAATTACTGTTTTCGTCCCTGAGGTTTGTCAAAAATCACTATTTCAGTCCATTAGTTAAAAAATTGCAATATCAGTCCCTGTGGTTTCACTTTCGTAACCATTTCAGTCCACCTTGTAACCATTTCAGTCCCTATATTTAACAGAATAATGGATTGAAATGGTTACAAAAGTGAAACCACAGGGACTGAAATGGTTACGAAAGTGAAACCACAGGGACTAAAATCGCAAATTTTAAACTAATGGACTGAAATAGTGATTTTTGACAAACCACAAGGACGAAATGCAAAACAAATTTCTGGACACATAACTTTTTCTTCGGATGCTTGCATTGTTTATGTAAAATGTTTTCTTAATATTTTTTATTTTTTCAAGAAAATAGTAACATTCATATCAAATAAAATAGGATCAAAAACTAGTTTAATCATATAATTGGTTTGATAAAAATTTAGTTATACTAAGACACTTTTAGTTTAAAATATTTAAAACAAGCCTTTTGAGTTAGGTGCGTGATAAGCAAGGTTGTTCATGGCCGGTTTATAAATTGTGTCGGTATATGACCAAACCAAGATCGACAATGTAGACAATGTAGCCCGAGTTATAAATTATGATCCATTAAGGCCTAATATGGTCTATTAACAGATGTATAATCTAACATTGTCCTTTGTGGTCTGTTAAGGACCAATATGGTCTATTAAGACACATATGATCTAGTTTGGTCACACATTTTTCCCATGACATTTGATATTGTATAGTATTTTATCATATCGTAGTGTAGTATCATATGGTGTAGTATAATTTTTTTACTTAAATTATTGTATAAAAATCTTTGTAAAAATAAAACAAGACATATGCGCCACATATAGAGCTATAGTAGATACTATATTATACTATACTAAAACAAAAAAATATATAATTATATTTATAAAAAAAAGTAATTTTCATCCTTAAAACTTGCTTAAACAATAAATATTGTATAAAAATCTTTGTAAGAAAACAAAAAACAACAAAAATAAATAAAACTAGACTTATATGCCACATATAGAGTATTGAGAGTTAAATGAATCACAAAATTGTACAAACTCTAGGTAGTCAGCTAGTTGAGAGAATTTGCTTTGTTATAATGGCTACCTTTAACTTACAATTTAGATCATAGAGTTATTTGTTTGTGATCGAGCCTTTAATGAGCATAGCACAACGTGACGCCCTGATGGAAGATATAATGTCGGGTTAGACTTGCTTATGGACCACTCCTAACTTACAATATGCCATCCATATTACAAGAACATAAGATACACCAAATTTAACAGCAGTAAGCTTTCATTGCCATACCATTCAAGTTTTTAAAACTTCAAATTTTAGTTTACTATAAGAATTAAGAACTCACAAAACCACCCTTTTTATTTAACAACCATTCAATAACTTCGTGCCACACTCAATTTCGTGCCATACTCTGGACCTCAGATGGCTTCAAAGTTTAAATTGAGGAGCATGAGAACAATAAGTTTAATAAATATCAACATGAATAATTTGAAAGCTACATCATTTTAGCCACTCGTGATGTAAGTACCCCAACTTGGAATGCTACATCATCTTGCATCAGACTCGAAGCTTGGTTTTGAATTTCGTATGATTGTGTGAAATCTGGGATGACCCAGCTTGCTGATTGGAACTTTGGTTGTAGTTCTTATGAGATCTTGACTAATATTAGCTGTAAGATCCTACTGCCTTGTTCCTTGGAAATTCGGGTTCTTTGATAGGACAAATCCCCATGCTACTAGTATCTTTTCTCGCGCCTTCAATTATCATAAGATATGACATCGATATTACAATATGACATCGATATTACAAGAACATAAGATACACCAAATTTAACAGCAGTAAGCTTTCATTGCCATACAATTCAAGTTTTTAAAACTTCATATTTTAGTTTACTATAAGAATTAAGGAGGGCTGGCAATTTTACACGAATACACGACACGAACCTACACGAAGTTAACATGTATCGTGTATGGCCTTTTCAAGTATCGTGTGCCAAACAGGTAGACACGAGATTACCTGTTAATTTTCGTGTATAAACAGGTTAAATACCTGTTTACCTGTTAATACCCGTTAGTACACGATAAGAAATTAAATTAAATAAAACTCATCAGGCATGTGCGTGTGGGTTCCTTAATTCCTTTCTATTTTCATTCCTCATTCAATTAAAAAAAAATAAAACCCTAAACTCCCTCTGAAACTCTCAGATAGCATGCCGTGTTCGTCTTTTTGTTCGTGTTAAGAGGTATTAACAGGTAATTTTCGTGTATAACAGTCGAACAGTCGTGTTAACAGGTATTAACAGGTAATTTTAGTGTATATCGTGTCGTGTTCGTGTTTGAAAAAAAGGACACGATAAGTTATCGTGTCGTGTTCATATATGGGATTTCGTGTATCGTGTCTTATCGTGTACGGGTATACACGATATGTCAGCCCTAGAATTAAGAACTCACAAAGTTTAAATTCAGGAGCATGAGAACAATAAGTTTAATAAATATCAACCTGAATAATTTGAAAGCTTTTTAAACTCGTCTCCATCAAAATCAGCATTTTAGCCACTCGTGATGTAAGTAACCCAACTTGGAATGCTACATCATCTTGCATTTAACTCGAAGCTTGGTTTTGAATTCCGTATGATTGTGTGAAATCCGGGATGACCCGGCTTGCTGATTGGAACTTTGGTTGTAGTTCTTATGAGATATTGACTAACATTAGCTGTAAGATCCTACTGCCTTTTTCCTTGGAAATTCGGGTTCTTTGATAGGCCGAATCCCCATGCTACTATCTTTTCTCGCGCCTTCGATTATTATATCAAGTTTGGTCTCTAAGTTAGGCATATCAATCCTCCCATTATTTTAATGTCAAGATATTTGAAAATAATAAGGAATTGTATTGTTCAACTGCAGTTTAGACTTAATGCGTGTTAAACTGGTTTACTATTCACAATGATTTGGATGTAGAAGTAGATTTCAGTAACATACTTTTGACCAATAACTATAACTTTTGTTGATACACTTTATGTGGACGCGACTCGGTTCGGTTCGACTCGTTTCGGTTCGACTCGGTTAGGTTTGGCTCAAGCCCGACGTCACGACATTCCTCTGTCGTGCGCTTCATATAGTTCGACACGCGAATCACGGAGAGCCGCGAACCAATTCCCGCCGACACATCACCATGACATCACCACGATGATGTCATGTGAAGAATTATCAATATATGGATTGCATATTGTCACGTGAATTCATATGTATGAATTTATTAATTGTTTGATTCTTAATGTCCACTAAGAAGAACCTGTCAGTCAAAACATGTGACGAAGAATTGTTTATATGCTTTGACGAAGACATCTTAATGGAGTTCACGTGAATTTGCTTTGGAAACCAAGTTTAATTGTTTGCTGATTGACGAAACTCTTCGAGGGCTTTCGTCGGCTGAAACAGTTTGGTCGTGTTGCTGTGCTTATATAAACAGCACAGACTGAAGACACAAGACAGAGGACACAGAACACACAAGAGAGAGAGTATTTTTCAGAGAGTTTTAGTGTAGTTCATATTGTACCATCTTGTATCTATACTGTGCTGAATCAATACACATTTGTTTAAACGTTATATCCTTGTGTTGTGTTCATCTCTCGCTCGGTTTGTGTCGTAACAGGGATTCCGCACCTGTTCCGGCATCTGAAACAAGATCTCGTAGTTGTCCGGCGATCCGCAAACGGACCTACAATTGGTATCGGAGCGTAAGGCTCGATTTCTTGTTGAAAACCGAGTTACCGGTGTGATTTTCGAGTGGGTTTTGAGTTATTCTTGGATAAACTTCAAGAACCCAGTTCTGATTCATAAAATTGTGTTTTAAAACTCGAAAATCTGTGTTTGTTTGGCGTTGGTTTGCTTAAAAACTTGTTCAAAATCGTTGGAGATTATCATAGGTACAAGTTATGTCGAGTTTCTACGTCAAAATTTGTGTTCAATAATTTTTTTCCGGGACCGGAAAACTCATCCAGTTTGCCAGAAAACTCATAGTGTTCATCAGGATCTTCAAAGTGTTCTTGTGTGTTATTCATATATTCTCCTTTTTTATCTTTGATTGAATAACTGTTGGAGTGTTGATAATTAAAATATATTAGTTTGAATTTTGTGTCTCCAAAGCATGGTGAGTTGTTGATTACGTAAGGGTATACGAGGCACTCTCGGTGACCCCATGCGGTGACCCAAGTCCCCGCTAGGGAACACCGCTGCCATCACCGCGGTGAGGCAAATCGGGGAGCAAGATCGGTGAGAGGTTACCGCATGAAGGAGGGAGGGAGATGGTGGGCCACCCTCTTTTCAACCAATCAAAACATTTTCTTTTTTTTTTTTCTTTTTTTTCTTTTTGAATAAAAAAGCAAGTCCTCTAAGAGGGGAGTGCCGCCATCAATTTGAGGGTGTGATGGGAGTTAAGAGGGGAGTTGACGTGACATAACCTGATTGGGAGTTAAGAGGGGAGTTGACGTGGCATAACCTGACGTGGCATAACCTGACGTGGCATAAGGTGGTGTTTGAAAATTTTGGTCAAAAGTGTGATGTGTCAGAGATAAGATTTTATAAAGAAAAAGAAATCTCACCAACCCACCAACTTGTCAGATTTTTTTTTTTTTTTTTTCTTGAAAAATCCTATTCTTGATAAGTTTTGATTTGTGGGGTCAACGAAGGGTCCTTTAAATCAACTCTCTGTGACTTTCTTTTGGACTATTACATTTAACTCTTAGTGGACCAACAATACACATTTGGGCCATTAAGATTGGTCCTTATTTTTCGTGGATTACCAATACATTTGGGCCATTAAAGTTTGGACATATTCTTGCGTACACAAGCATTCAAAATAAAATAAAAAACGTTAAAAAAAAATCAGTTTTTGTCTCATTCTTGTTTGTCTCATTTCCATGAAAGTCCCACAAATCAATATTGAATATTGATATTCTTCGTAGGTTTTAGTCTGGGCCTAGTAACTCGTGGCATTGATTTGGGTTGGTGTATCGCGTGAAGGTTTAATTTGATTTTTCAAGCATTTGTTTTTATACCACAACTCAAACATGAGTACTAATCCATGGGATTGGAGCACGGACCCAAGACCAGGTGAAGATCAGACTTCCGCAGTTGTTTGGATGAGGAATGTTATGCCACAACAATCTATTAGTGCAAGTCAATGGGCATACGTGACGAACTAGAATCAAAGCATTCAGAATCTGTTGTTAAGTGAGAGTGAAACGGGTAGCAACAATCGTCCGCCAAAGCTGAATCATATGAACGACTATCCGTCTTGGAATGGTCGTTTCCACACTTATGTTCTAGGGCAAAACACCGAGTTATGGACGTGTTTTACTACGCCATTCAATGAAGCTCTCGAAGTAGCAGTTTCCAATCCAGTTACCTTGGCGGGAATGGCCGAAGGTGATAAGAAGGCTTATGATCTCGAGAAGAAAGCATTTGCTATCCTTACGCAAGCACTTCATAAGGATATCTATCATCAATTCGCTTATTGTACAAACACGAAAGCGTTATGGGACATCTTGGTAACCAGAGGAGAAGGAAATGCAGCAACAAGAAAGGTCCAACACGATCTGTTAAAGAAAGAGTTTGAATGTTTTATGTTCAAGGAAAATGAAACACTTAGCGAGATGACTACTCGGTACTACCATTTGATTAGTAAGATGTACTCATACAAGGTCAACGCATCACAACAAGAGATGGTTATGCGTTTCGCTAAGGCTTTACCTCCTAAGTGGAATCAATTCATTGAGTTGCTGAAGCACACTGGTTTTTTGAACGAGAGTAGCATTTATGAATTCGTTCAGAAGCTAGAGAACAAAGATAAAGAAGAAATCAGAAAAGCCAAACGGATTCCAGTGTTCAATACAAGCCCCTTTCACCAGTCAGCTCATCCTCCGGTTTTCGATCCACGTGCCTATCTTCCTCCACCGCATGTTATTGCTCAAGCTCACGCCCTTTCAAAACCTCAACTCGATCCGAGTGCCTGGTGTGACAACCCTCATAAATCCAGGTATCCGTACAATTAATTAATACTAATTAAGTGCTTAATGACTGTGCTGGATCACTTAACTGCTTTCTGATTACTGCATCATACTTACATATGCATCACATATCACATAATGTCACATCATGATCACATACAAACTATATTGACATACATGATGCACAAAGCACAGTTAGCACAGTTAACGGATAAAGCAGGAATATGCTGATGGGGTTCAGTACATAGACAGACAGTGTTTTGAGACCCAGTATGGGCCAGGGACAGAGTACTACACTAGTATGGTGTGTAGGGAAGTAAGGACCATGAAACTGCGTCACTAGGTGATAGTTTAAGTGTCGGAAAGTGCCTAAAACCCACATAAAGTGCAAAATTCTGCATTTTTCAGCAAAATTCAGCTTTTTAACAAGCTAGTTACATGCAAAAATTTGACTAAATGGTCCTGAATGCTTTCCTAAGTGTCGGGAATTAAAAGTGTCATAAAAAGCAACATAAAGATCATTAAACGGAATAGCTTGACACTTTAACGAACCAGTATCTAACCGAACAACCGGACATTACCCGGAACACCAAAATTTTACTAGAAACATTGTTTAATTATTTCTGAGCTAGTCATGATCCCCGAACACCCTAACACACTATATAATGCGTCATACACTTAAAACACTAGACATTACACTTAACCTCCAACTATTATCTAAGTTACCATTCAAACTTACATTTACCCCCCCCCCCCCCCTTGGAATTTACGGTCATAAGGACCCCACCACCATACCTCAAAGATATTATTCTTATTATATTAGATCTTTGCTTGCTCCTCTTGCCAAAATATTTAGAAGTAAGGATTATAAGTATGGCATAGATTTCTCAAGATCATCACACTTCACAACTTCACACCACTCTCTTACTCTCTCTCCCTCTCCTCTCGGCCTAACATAGTGCCACCATGATGCGTGTTAGGTGTATATGTAGGTTTAAGTATATTTTAAGTCCTATTTACACTTTCTTTAGCCAAGTTTTAAATTTATAAAACACGATATTTACTAACACTAAACACACATATGGGCAAGTGCACCCATCGTGAGCGTAGTATAGTGTTGGTAAGATACCGAGGTCGTCCAAGGACACAAGAGCTTTTAGTACCGGTTTATCCTCAACGTCTAATCAAATCAAAGTTTATAAAAATGTTTTAAACTAAGAAAAATAAAAAGTAACTAAAATGCTGAAAATTAAAAACAGATAGACAAGATGAATCACTTGGCTCCGACTCGTGTATAGTGTAACTTTTGATTATTTCCGCACTTTTGCACTATTTAAGAGATTATCTTAGTTATTGTAGTAGGCCCCTCTTTTGGAAGTGACGTTACCCTCAACCCAGTAGTTTGAGTCAGCAAGGATACAATCCTAAAGGGTCGAATTATTGAAAGATAATTAATTAAGTTATTAATGCATAATGTGGTAGGCCCCTCTTTTGAAGGTGACGTTACCCTCGGCTAAGTAGTTTGAGTCAGCAGGGATACAGTCCTAAGTAGCCGGGTTAAAATATTAATAGTAGTTTAACTTATGAGGGGGTCAAAGAGTTTGGACCCCCGCCATCCAATACCGTTAAGTATTGAAGGAGGTCCTACTAAATTTGACCCAGGTCCTTTGCAGGATCTATACACTGAACAATGGCAAGACTCTTACCAAACCGTTCCCTTAACCCCCGACCAGGTAGCCAACATACCTCCATATAGACCGTGGAGATATGAATGGTGAAAATCTTTTATTTTATATAGACAGTAAAATAATGTCAAGACACCACGGACAAACGATAAGGAAGAATCACCTTCAACATAAGAAACCAGTTATTAAAGTCATTAATACATAACCAATTAAAAAGTGCGAAAAGATAAAAAATAAAAAGTATTACACTAGACACTTTGTCTTCACCAAGTGATGTAAGAGACTTAGGCAAACATGGCCTTGATTGTCAAGAACTCTTATGATCAATCTTGGATCCCGAGACGACTCACACACCCTATGATGGACAATGGATGATGGTGGTGGATGATGGTGTTATGGTGGTGGTGGGTGGTGGGTGAAGTGTGAGAGAGGTGGTGTGCCAAGGGATGGTTTGAGCTTAAGCCAACCACTCCTATTTATAGGCTGAACAGAAGCTCGGGCACGGCCCCGTGTCCAGTGGGCACGGCCCCGTGTCCACATCCTTCTCTTTCTTCATTAATTTCTCTTGTCTTTATTAGTTGACCACGGCCCCGTGTCCGCTGGGCACGACCCCGTGTGCAGAAGCATATCTGTACTATCAAGATTTGCCTGGATTCTGCGAATCTTATAGTTGACCACGACCCCGTGTCCGCTGAGCACGGCCCCGTGGTGGGCGATGGAAGCTTCAACAACTTTGTCTTTTATGCTGACACTTGGGCACGCCCCCGTGCTCACTGAGCACGGGGCGTGTTCAGTCTTCTGTCTTCTTGTTTTGCTTGGGAAGATGCTGTCGTGGGGTCGGGCATGTCACGTTTGTTCCCTTTCTTGTATTTATTTTAGATTTTGCTTCTTTTGTTAATTTGAGCTCATTTAATCCTGAAAATACAAAAGGAAGACAAAAGCACACTTTTTCCAACATTAGTACTAAAAAGGGGTTAGTTTTATGCCACAGTTGATGTAATTTATATGTTGCATTTTGCACACATCACACCACCACCACCACCTTACATCCATCATCCACTCATTCCATACACTCTCAAGGTTGTAAGAAGGTGTCTTGTGAAGCTTGGTGCTCTTGAATCTTGAAGAACCTCCATCAATTGCTTTCATCCACCATTTTCATCATCTTCTTCATCAAGTGTTCTTCCCTAGCTTAGAGCTAGTAGTAAGACTCTCACAACTTTTTGTTACTTCTAATTTTGATTTGTTAAAAGATGTGTTATGTTATAAATCACAAGAACCCTAAAAGACATGAACATAAATCATGAACTTGAAGCTTACATATGATGAAATCTTGTTGAAATAATGTTGTTTAGAGTATGTTTGATACTTGTTGATGTTTACTTGAGATTATGATGTTGATCATCATAAGGAGCTTGCTAGATTGTGATTAAACACATGATCTAGCAAGATGGAGGATGATTATGTGTTAACACAAAAAGATCATCCTCATATATATGCATGAACTTGAAAATAAGATGATTTCTTGAAAAATAATAAATAAAGTGAGCTAGTAATCCTATAAATCTAAGATTGTGAATGGTTTTCCAAAAGAACCAAGTTTAAAATGTGATTCTTAGAAGATCTTGGTTTTTACTTAAACCTACACTATTTTTAGTGGAAAAAAAACAAGTGTATAAGCACTTATGAAAGAAGAAGAACTAATAAATAAACATTTTTGTAAAATACGATTACAAGTTGTAGACTCCTAGTTTCTTTAAGAATGAGATTTTTAAAGGAATAAACACACTTTAAATGATAACTAAACCCACTAAACACTTTACCAAGTCACTACAAGTTTTTAATAAAAGATCAATTTCATGTTGCTATGTAAAGTGTATAGTTTTTGCACTTGGGAAGTGTAAGTGGTTTAAGTATTGATTATTGATTGTTGTGGTGATTTTTGAAAAGAAAACGATATGCTTAAATAGCATGGACACCTCCATTTTTAGGAGAAACTATGGCAAAATTTTCTAAAAATATAAACACTTAAAGAAATATTTTCTAACAAATATTTACTAGTGTATTCTAACTTTGGTTTTCAATATAAACTTTGCCATAATTTTTGTAACAAAAATTCAAGTATTGGAGGTTGGTTTTTATAAATAAAAATAAATAATTATATATTTAGAATATATATTTACATTAAAGACATTGTGTGTGATTATGTGAATATTTCGTGTAATAGTTATATTGTTTTAAGGGTTAAAATAATATAACTTAAACAATATACCAAGAAAATACGATCCAAAATATTACCAAGAATCATACGGAATAAATACACAAGTTACACGCTTATATTGTGAAATCGAACGCAAGAACGTAACTTATAAAATATTCCGGAAAATACCATTACATATATATTTTTGGTAAATATTATTTTGGGTACAAGAAACGAAAATATGATTTTTGGTAAATATTACAAAGTTGTATCATATTTTTGGACAAGGAGAAATATATTATTTTTGGAAATAATAATATATTTTCCTAGTATATTTAGAAGATATATGATTTTTGGGAAAAATATATATTTTATGGACAATACATTATTGTTGGGACAAAATGAGTGTACAAATATATTTTCTAAAGTGAGACTTGGAAATATATTATTTCGGAAATTACAAATACAATAATAAGAAAATACATGTATAAGATACCCCATCCTTGGGAAGGAAATACAAAGTTAAATACTTGAGAAGTATTAATACAGAAATATTGCTTAAACAATTATTCCAAAACCAAATATAATTTTAGTTGAAATATTAACTATTTTGACAAGTAATTATAACTTGGAATAATATAAGAAACGTAACTCAAAAACGTAAATACTAAGCAAACGCACGACCCGTTCGTCTAATAGATGCTAGTACACTGTAGGTAGTCGTGTTTGCTGAGGAGTTTTGAGTGCCAGTACTGAAGATGCGATACTGTGAGTTCATGTCCCCTTTTTCTTTAAACTGTTTTGTTTATTTACTTCGGGGGTGAAATACATGTTACAAAGGATTACTTACAATACAATTGGTTAGAACCGAGATCATGTGAATGGCTAGGCGTATACTTGAGGCCATCAATCCTCTTGTAGGACCGAGGGGTATAAGTGATAGATCTATTTGGGTGTAGCGAGCCCACACCCATGAGGCCAGAGTGGCCCATAGTGGTGACTATGTCTTCCAGCCGGAAGCCCGGTACAACTTTGCTAGGTTTGAGTCTTCCTACACCGTCACACATATCAGTGGCCTTGCAAACCATTGGTGATCTTTTCCTTGTTTGCTATCATACCGGGACTTTCATACATACATTGAATACAAAGGTTTTATACATACTCACGAACACATGAACTCGCTCAACTTTTGTTGATATTTTTAAACTACATGCATTTCAGGGAACTAAGTGGATCTGGCAGGTGTGTGCATGTTCTTTCAAGTTGTGTATAAATAAAAGATGTTATCCATGGTTGTTGAGTTTAGGGGGGTGTATCCTATTCCTGGACGGGATACATGTTTCCAAACTCAGGTTTTATTTAAAGTCTTTTGTGGAGTCTTTATGAATTCAGTTAGACATGTCATGTTTGTAACTTAAATTTGGTGTCGATGTTTAAACAAGTTTGTTGTGGTATTTTCTAAACTTAATATATGGATGAATATCTTTTGGTCTTATCATATAGCATTGTTATGATTGAATGCTATGGTATTAAGAAGTCACACCAATAACCACACTTCCGCAAAAGTCAGGGTGTGATAGCTTGGTATCAGAGCTTCGATCGTAGCGAACTAGGATTCTTCTAGAGTCTAGACTACGATCATTAGGGCTCTCACGAAATGTTTTCATTGCATACACAAAGTGTCCAGATCCAGGAAACAAACATTTTTACAAATAAAATACACAAAATACATTTCAAATAATTCATTTCTAATTTCAGTCTGAGAGACTAGGGAGTCAGTCTGAGAGACTGGGGAGTTAGTCTGAGAGACTAGCTGGGTAGTGCAGTCTGAGAGACTGGGGAGTTAGTCTAAGAGACTAGCTGGGTAATTCAGTCTAAGAGACTGGGGAGTTGGTCTGAGAGACTAACTGGGTAGTTCAGTCTGAAAGACTGGGTAGTCTAAGAGACTAGTTGGGGCAGTCAGAGAGACTGGGATGTTTAGCCTTAGAGGCTGGGTAGTTCAATTTGAGAAACTGGGAGGTTTAGTCTGAGAGACTAAGTAGTTCAGTCTGAGAGGCTGGGTAGGATAGTCTTTGGAAGACTAGGATTGCATACATGCTTACATTGTTATTACTTACATGTTTAATTAATGATTGTTGATATATGTGCATATGTTGTGATTATTTTTTTGCAGACATTATGTCCTCTTCAGAGAGCGGAGGATCTGACACTATTGATCCCATAGCTATCACTTCGGATGATGAGATCATCCCTGCACCTGAGATTCCTATCTTTGGCTCGGAGAGTGATCCAGAGATGCTTTCAGATGATACTGATGATTTTCAGCCTTTCGACTTGCCGGATCTTGGCGATATTATACCGCTAGCTGATGGTTTTCCTGATAGGGATCTACTCTTGTTCAGATCCCTGCTCCTTTTCCTCTTGCTGCATTTCCTCTTGAGGATCTGCCTCTTGACGCCATGTCCGACGATGACATCGATCTTTTTATTGAGGGTCCCCCTGAGGGTGCCCAGGATGGTGGGGCTCCCGTCGATAGATTCCAGTGGGTGATGTCGTTGCTGTTCCACAGGATGAGATTCCCGTTGTCGAGGCTCCTTCTGACCATTCAGCCCCTGATTCGTACGAGTCAGTGTCTTCCAGTACCTTACACGCATTGGGATTACAGCGATATCCCACCGATACTGATTCTGACACAGTTTTGTCTATTGCACCTGATATTCCACACGGTGATGATCATGATTTTGATTTTGATGATGAGTTGGATCCTGTCTTTCCTCACGACTTTGACCCTGATCATGAGATTGATTTTGATTTTGATGATGAGTTAGATCTGCCTCTTGAATCCATGCTGGGTTGGTACTGGCCGTGGTGGTCAAAGGGGTTTTGGTAATAGAAACAACAACGGTGGAGGTAATGGATACGGAAACCGCCCTCAAGGAGGAAATGGCGGTAACGGAAATCGTGGTAATTTTGCGAATCAAGCTGGGAGTGGAAACCGCAACCAGAACAACAATCAAGGTGGTAACGGGAATGCTAATGGTCGAGGACCAGGTTGTTTTAATTATGGAGACGTGGGGCATTTCAAGAGGGAGTGCCCAAAGCTCAATCAAGCACATGGAAGAGTCTTCAACATCGGTGCGAGGGAAGCACGCCAAGATCCAAATGTGGTCACTGGTACGTTCCCTATTAATCAACGCTTTGCATCTGTACTGTTTGATACTGGTGCCGATTATAGTTTTGTATCGCTAGAATTTAAGAATATACTTGGGTTGGGAGCTAGTAAGCTAGATATTCCATATTCGATAGAACTAGCTAATGGGAAGCTAGTAGAAGCAAATGAAGTTATTAGGGGTTGCGTGATAGAACTGGGTGAGCACGAGTTTATGCTTGATCTGCTGCCAGTCGAGTTGGGAAGCTTCGACGTGGTAGTAGGGATGGATTGGTTGTCAAGCAACCGAGCAGAGATTGTATGTCACGAGAAGATCATTCGCATTCCGATGGTGAATGGAGAAACAATTGTGGTACATGGAGAGAAGTGCGATACGCCCCTAAGAATCATTAGTTGTTTGAAGGCTCGAAAGTGTTTGCAGAAAGGATGTGTCGGCTTCTTGGCACACATTGTGGATAAAGAAGCCGTTGAGCCAAAGCTAGAAGACATTCCAGTTGTGAAGGAATATCCTGAGGTCTTTCCCGAAGACTTGCCAGGATTGCCTCCGCAAAGACAAGTCGAGTTTCACATTGACTTAGTTCCAGGCGCTGCACCTGTGGCTAAGGCACCTTATCGACTTGCGCCCTCCGAGATGCAAGAACTGTCAACACAACTTCAGGAGCTATTGGATAAAGGATTTATTAGGCCAAGCTTCTCGCCTTGGGGAGCTCCAGTTTTGTTCGTCAAGAAGAAAGATGGTAGTTTCCGCATGTGTATCGACTACCGGGAGTTTAACAAGTTGACTATCAAGAATAGATATCCTTTGCCTAGGATTGATGACCTGTTCGATCAACTACAAGGTTCGAGTTTTTACTCAAAGATCGATCTTCGATCAGGTTACCACCAGTTGAGAATTCAAGAGGAGAGTATTCCAAAGACTGCCTTTAGGACTCGCTATGGACAATACGAGTTCCTGGTCATGCCGTTTGATTTGACAAACGCGCTAGCAGTATTCATAGACTTGATGAGCAGAGTCTGCAAGCCCTATCTCGATAAGTTTGTGATCGTGTTCATTGATGACATTTTGATCTACTCGAAGACGAAGGAAGAACATGAGCAACATCTAAGGACTATCTTGGAGCTGCATAAGAAAGAGAAGTTGTACACGAAGTTCTCGAAGTGCGAATTTTGGTTACGCGAGGTTCAGTTCCTTGGTCACGTGGTTAATGGAAATGGAATCCATGTGGATCCTACAAAGATTGAAGCAATCAAGAATTGGGAGACCTCAAAGACGCCAACCGAGATCCGTCAGTTCCTAGGTTTGGCAGGATATTATCGAAGATTTATTGAGGATTTCTCGAAAATCACTCAACCTTTGACCTCCCTCACACAGAAAGACAAGAAGTACGAATGGGGAGACAAGCAAGAAGAAGCAATTCAGTTGTTGAAAAACAAGCTTTGCGATGCACCGATCTTATCCCTACCCGAAGGCACTGAAAACTTCATGGTATATTGCGACGCCTCGCGTCAAGGTTTAGGCTGCGTGCTGATGCAGCGACAGAAAGTTATAGCTTATGCTTTGCGCCAGTTGAAGGTTCATGAGAAAAACTACACCACGCATGACATGGAGTTAGGCGCAGTGGTGTTTGCATTAAAGATCTGGCGACATTACTTGTATCGCACGCGATGCACAATCTTCACTGATCACAAGAGCCTGCAGCACATTTTTTATCAAAAAGAGCTTAACATGAGACATAGACGATGGGTAGAGTTGTTAAATGATTATGATTGTGAAATCAAGTATCACCCAGGGAAGGCGAATGTGGTTGTCGATGCCTTGAGTCGGAAGGAAAGAATCAAGCCCATGAGGGTTAGGGCTTTGGAAATGATTATTCAAACGGACCTCTCATTGCGCATTCGTGCCACGCAGAAGGAAGCTCTTAAGGAAAGGAATCTTGAGAATGAATATCTCCATGGGATGGAGAAGCAGTTAGTACCCAATGATGAAGGAATGTTGTGCTTCATGAAACGAATTTGGGTTCCTCTTTTCGGTGGTCTAAGAGAAGTAATTTTCGATGAAGCTCACAAGTCACGGTACTCGATCCATCCAGGATCGGATAAAATGTACCAAGATTTAAAGGATTTCTATTGGTGGCCGAGATTAAAAGGCGATGTTGCAACGTATGTTGGCAAATGTTTGACTTGCGCCAAGGTAAAGGCCGAATATCAGAAGCCTTCAGGTCTTCTGCAACAACCTGAAATACCCATGTGGAAATGGGAGCAGATTTCAATGGACTTTATAACGAAGTTGCCACGGACACCCAGAGGTTACGATACGATTTGGGTAATCGTAGACCGTCTGACCAAATCTACACACTTTTTGCCAATCAAGGAAAAAGAGAATACTAGCAAGCTTGCTGAGGTATACATGAGAGAGATTGTTGCACGACATGGAGTGCCTCTCTCGATTATCTCTGATAGAGATGGAAGGTTTGTATCAAGGATTTGGCAATCCTTCCAGGAAGCCTTTGGTTCTCAGTTGAATCTGAGTACTGCATTCCATCCGCAAACAGATGGCCAGAGCGAGCGAACGATTCAAACGTTGGAAGATATGTTACGAGCTTGAGTGATGGATTTGGGTGGCAGTTAGGACACTCACTTACCCTTGGTAGAATTCTCATACAACAACAGCTACCATGCGAGTATCCAAGCTGCACCATTTGAGGCTCTTTATGGACGCAAGTGTCGATCACCGTTATGCTGGGCAGACGCGGGTGATAGACAGCTTGTCGGTCCCAAATTGGTTCAAGAGACGACTGATAAGATTATACAGATCCGAGCGCATAAAGGCGGCTCGTGATCGACAAAAGAGTTACGCGGACCAAAGAAGGAAACCGTTAGAGTTTGCAGTAGGAGATATGGTTTTGTTGAAGGTTTCACCCTGGAAGGGTGTAGCACGCTTTGGGAAGCGTGGGAAGTTGAACCCGCGATACATTGGACCTTTAAAAATCCTGGAAAGGATTGGTCTTGTAGCTTACAAGTTGGATCTACTCGCAGAACTGAATGGCGTTCATGATACATTTCGTGTATCCAACCTGAAAAAGAGTCCAACTCAAGAAACAGTTGTCATACCTGCCGACGAAGTCCACATTGACGACACACTCCACTTTACTGAAGAACCAGTTGAGGTTACTGATTGGAAGGTTAACAAGACGCGACGGAGTAGTGTCAAACTCGTCAAGGTTCGTTGGAACACGCAACACGGCCCAGAGTTCACTTGGGAGCGTGAGGATCGTATGAAAGCGAAATACCCACATTTGTTCCCCAAGACCCCTGCAACTAGTAGCAGAACTAAAATTTCGGGATGAAATTTTCTTAACAGGTGGAGAATGTGACAACCCACATAAATCCAGGTATCCGTACAATTAATTAATACTAATTAAGTGCTTAATGACTGTGCTGGATCACTTAACTGCTTTCTGATTACTGCATCATACTTACATGTGCATCACATATCACATAATATCACATCATGATCACATACAAACTATATTGACATACATGATGCACAAAGCACAGTTAGCACAGTTAACGGATAAAGCAGGAATATGCTGACGGGGTTCAGTACATAGACGGACAGTGTTTTGAGACCCAGTATGGGCCAGGGACAGAGTACTACACTAATATGGTGTGTAGGGATGTAAGGAGCATGAAACTGCGTCACTAGGTGATAGTTTAAGTGCTGGAAAGTGCCTAAAACCCACTTAAAGTGCAGAATTCTACATTTTTCAGCAAAATTCAGCTTTTTAACAAGCTAGTTACATGCAAAAATTTGACTAAATGGTCCTGAATGCTTTCCTAAGTGTCGGGAATTAAAAGTGTCACAAAAAGCAACATAAACATCATTAAACGGAATAGCTTGACACTTTAACGAACCGGTATCTAACCGAACAACCGGACATTACCTGGAACACCAAAATTTTACTAGAAACATTGTTTAATTATTTCTGAGCTAGTCATGATCCCCGAACACCCTAACACACTATATAATGCGTCATACACTTAAAACACTAGACATTACACTTAACCTCAAACTATTATCTAAGTTACTATTCAAACTTACATTTACCCCCCCCCCCCCCCTTGGAATTTATGGTCACAAGGACCCCACCACCATACCTCAAAGATATTATTCTTATTATATTAGATCTTTGCTTGCTCCTCTTGCCTAAATATTTAGTAGTAAGGATTATAAGTATGGCATAGATTTCTCAAGATCATCACACTTCACAACTTCACACCACTCTCTTACTCTCTCTCCCACTCCATTCTTAGGAGAAACTATGGCAAAATTTTCTAAAAATATAAACACTTAAAGAAATATTTTCTAACAAATATTTACTAGTGTATTCTAACTTTGGTTTTCAATATTAACTTTGCCATAATTTTTGTAACAAAAATTCAAGTATTGGAGGTTGGTTTTTATAAATAAAAATGGATAAATATATATTTAGAATATATATTTACTTTAAAGACATTATGTGTGATTATGTGAATATTTTGTGTAATAGTTATATTGTTTTAAGGGTTAAAATAATATAACTTAAACAATATACCAAGAAAATACGATCCAAAATATTACCAAGAATCATACGGAATAAATACACAAGTTACACGCTTATATTGTGAAATCGAACGCAAGAACGTAACTTATAAAATATTCCGGAAAATACCGTTACATATATATTTTTGGTAAATATTATTTTGGGTACAAGAAACGAAAATATGATTTTTGGTAAATATTACAAAGTTGTATCATATTTTTGGACAAGGAGAAATATATTATTTTTTGAAATAAAAATATATTTTCCTAGTATATTTAGAAGATATATGATTTTTGGGAAAAATATATATTTTCTGGACAATACATTATTGTTGGGAAAAATGAGTTTACAAATCTATTTTCTAAAGTGAGACTTGGAAATATATTATGTCGGAAATTACAAATACAATAATACGAAAATACATGTATACGATACCCCATCCTTGGGAAGGAAATACAAAGTTAAATACTTGAGAAGTATTAATACAGAAATATTGCTTAAACAATTATTCCAAAACCAAATATAATTTAAGTTGAAATATTAATTATTTTGACAAGTAATTATAACTTGGAATAATATAAGAAACGTAACTCAAAAACGTAAATACTAAGCAAAGGCACGACCCGTTCGTCTAATAGACGTTAGTACACTGTAGGTAGTCGTGTTTGCTGAGGAGTTTTGAGTGCCAGTACTGAAGACGCGATACTGTGAGTTCATGTCCCCCTTTTCTTTAAACTGTTTTGTTTATTTACTTCGGGGGTGAAATACATGTTACAAAGGATTACTTACAATACAATTGGTATGGTTAGCCTAGGAAAGAACCATAGATCATGTGAATGGGTAGGCGTATACTTGAGGCCATCAATCCTCTTGTAGGACCGAGGGGCATGAGTGATAGAACTATTTGGGTGTAGCGAGCCCACACCCATGAGGCCAGGGTGGCCCATAGTGGTGACTATGTCTTCCAGCCGGAAGCCCGGTACAACTTTGCTAGGTTTGAGTCTTCCTACACCGTCACACATATCAGTGGCCTTGCAAACCATTGGTGATCTTTTCCTTGTTTGCTATCATACCTGGACTTTCATACATACATTAAATACAAAGGTTTTATAAATACTCACGAACACATGAACTCGCTCAACTTTTGTTGATATTTTTAAACTACATGCATTTCAGGGAACTAAGTGGATCTGGCAGGTGTGTGCATGTGCTTTCAAGCTACGTATAAATAAAAGATGTTATCCATGGTTGTTGAGTTTAGGGGGTGTATCCTATTCCTGGACGGGATACATGTTTTCAAACTCAGGTTTTATTTAAAGTCTTTTGTGGAGTCTTTATGAACTCAGTTAGACATGTCATGTTTGTAACTTAAATTTGGTGTCGATGTTTCAAACAAGTTTGTTGTGGTATTTTCTAAACTTAATATATGGATGAATATCTTTTGGTTTTATCATATAGCATTCTTATGATTGAATGCTATGGTATTAAGAAGTCACACTAATAACCACGCTTCCGCAAAAGTCAGGGTGTGACACCTGGCTCCCTAAACGCCAACCTCAACCTCAAGTTTCCACAACACAACCTCAATTCGATCCAAGTGCCTATTTTCCTAAACCTACTGTCGATTGTGGTCCGGCCATACAGTTGCGAAACGGTGATCAAACAAGAACTGTGTTTTATGCTGAAATTGTCAAGAATGTCAATGATGGCGAATCTTCGGGAAATGATGACAGTTCAGGATATAGTGGCAGTACTGACGAAGATGGCTCAGGTCTAAGTGATTACAGTTCAGAATCGGACGTGAAGGAGGGAATGGATTCTGAAGCTGATAGTTTGTCGAATGATGCCAAGGAGATGAAATGTCAAAAATGTGACTTGATCAAGAAAGCTGCTGCTGCATCGAATGACATGGAGAAGTTCTTATCTGAAGATGGATCTTTCTCTTGCCAGAACGACAGTACGGATAATGTCGCAACTTCTACAAGTCAGGTAAAATCTGAAACTCCTAGGATATGTAGTGATTGTGCTGATATGAAACATGGATGTGCTAAATTAAAACATGAATCTGAAATGATTCATAGTCACAATCAGAGTTTAGTTATTGAACTATCTAAATGCAAAGAGGCAAACATGGCTTTAGCTCGAAATGAAAAGGATTTCAAATCAGTAATAGAAACTTTAAAGAAAAGTGTTTCCGAATTGACAAAAACTGTTTTCAACAAACAAATTGGTATTAATAACTACGTTAATATCATTGAGGAAACAAAGAAGGAGCTAGCCGTGGCAAAGTGTGAGCATGAAGCGATCAAGCTCAAATTGGAAAGTTACTCAAAATCCCGATATGTGCTTGATCACATCATAGACTTTCAAAAGCTGAAAGGGAACGTGAAAGGCGTTGGGTATAAGTCGTGTCCACCTCCTTTGAGACACAACTATACCAAAATGCCCGATGAGGAGGAAATGCCTCGGTTTGAACCAAGTGTACCTCTTGATTATGAGGAAGTAACTACAGGATTAGGGTTCAAATCGGATAATTCCTTAGTGGGCTCATCTGAAACAAAAGAAAATTCAACATCTACGGAACAAAGTGCTCCAATTATTGAGGACTATGACTCGTCGGATGATAAATCAGATGTGAATGATGAGGATAAATCTCTTGATGATAGGAAAGGAGTAGAAGTGCCTATTGAGAATCATATTCTGTGTGATCCTCCTACTCCTGCTGTGCACTCAACTGTTAAACAAGAGATAGATCCCATCAAGGAAACAATGTCTACTGTTAAAAGTGATAACTTGTTATACACTTTAGTCGGTGATTGTAAAATATATTCAGACAAAGATTTTCCAATAAAAAAACGTCAATCAATCTTTGATTGATAAAGTGTTTGAAGATACTACCAGTAAGTTTTTGGGAAAAGCGATCCCGAGAGTTTCTGTAACTCAGTGTGATCCTATTCCAAAAGCTGAAGTTAAAAGACAATTTGGAAATCAAAGATTACCGACAAAGCAACAACCTATCGCTTTTAAAGGTAAACAAAAGGAACAACGAGCTCAAAAGCCCAAGATTTCACAACCGAGGGTGGAAACAAAGGGACATCGTTACAAGAAAAAGGTTCAGAAGATCAACTTCGTGAAATCCAGAGGGACTGATAAAATTGAAACTTTCGAAAACAAATCCAACACGGATTTTGTTAAACAAGTTAAAATTTTGAAAAGAAACAGTCCAAACAATTACACACAACACACAAACGGTTGTGATGTAGGACCAAGTACCTCAAGATCACGAAGTTCATCATCAAGCTCTTACAGTTATGATACTCCGAGGTTTGTTGAGCGGAGATCATGCTTTGAATGCGGTGAGAATGGACACATTGTCAGAAACTGTCCATATCTCACAAAAGGAAAGGCAAAAGTTGATGCCCCCCCGTGGTAACAATTACCATAAAAGAACTGGTTCACCAAAACAGGACCCTCGTTTTGTTAAACAACGAGAAGTGAAACAGAAAAAGAAACAACGAAAAGAAGTTGAAAAGGCGTTAAAACCGGAGGTTGTCCAAACAATCTGTTAAATTGGATGTTAAACATGAAAAACATAAACAAATTTGGAAACCAAAAATGGTAACTGTTTCAGGAGGAGCTCAATCTATTCCGAATCATCAGGAAATCGATGTCACAATCCTCGATGATGACGGACGACCCAAGTCTATGAAGGCTTGGGTCCCCCTCTCCAACTAATCTCTGAATGAGTGTGCAGGATGTTCTTGGAGGAACTATTGATAGTCTTAGGATTGTTGATAGTGGAGCGTCTATGCACAAGATCGGCGACTTAAGGCTCCGAAACATTGTTACATCTAGGAGTTGTTGCCTTTGATGGAGAGAGAAAAATAAAAAGGAGAATATGATGGTGAAAGAATGTCTGATGAAAGAAATTGAAAGCTTCGACAAAATGAAAATCATTCCAAAGTTTGATTGTTAAAGGCTTTGATCGGGTCCCCATGATAGATTCAATCAAAATGTACGCACCTGCAGCACGTCTGATGTTCAAAATTAACAAGATGAACGTGCAGTGTACATTTCTTCACGGTGTGATTGAAGAAAATGTGTTTATCGAACAAACCAACTGGGTGTGCGGATGCCTTGGCATGGTTTGAACAATCGCACACTACTTCTCAAAGAGAAAGACAAAGACCTTCGCTGGTGCAATGTGGAAGACCAGCCGGACCCAAAGGTTTATGATCTTGTTGCTGTGAAAGGATTTCTCAGTTTATTGAAGTAGCTGCATAATCGTTCTTGAAGTCCACACCGGGTGGATATCCAGTTTGGGAGAGCACTCAGATTCATTGCAATGCACGAAGCAGTTGCAGGATACGGTTTTGAATTTCTAATCTCTCTTATACTTGTCGATATTTAAGCTGCTTTATGAACTATTATCCTCTCGTACAGCACTCTTTGGCCAGACACGTTGATCTCAAATATCACCTCACACGTGATTGTTTCAGTATGAAACTCGTCAATGTTGCCATGGTCCACACCGATTACCAGCGCGCCAACTCATTTTCCCAAAATTCAATAAATCATTTCTGATTAAAATTAATTTTGGTAAACGGCATCGAGTTAAAACATGAGTTAATCCAACATCGGGAAATCGTTTTTGTAAATAACTTTGTGTTTTTAAAATTTATCATAGTTTGTTGATTTTAGGGGGAGTAAATCCAAATTTGAAAAATTCAAAAACACAGAAAAATTTCAAAAACACAAAAACAATAGAAAAAAAATGAGTTTCCTGGCGAGCAAAAGAGAAAATGATAGTATATCAGTGGTCTGTCAAAACCTCTTCGAACTGAACCTAAAATGAAAAACAATAAGCAGCTCTATATAAGATGTATCGGTAGGCTCACAATCATTTTAAAGTGTGCAGGGAGATATAAATTAAATCGACTGAAGACCAGGTGGGAACCATTCATTGGCATATGGTCTTAGTACCGAAATTTCGTTTGATTGATTGCCGAGGTTCTGAGATATACGGTCTTTATGCTGTCTTATCATCTGGGTATCATGGTTGTATCTTTTACCGAAAAATAACGGAGACGAAGTCTAGATCTTCCATGATACTATACATACGTGTACATATTGCATTCGACCTCAATAAGTGATCAACAATCACATATCTAAATCAAATAAGTGATAAAATATCACATTTATCCAGGAGTCAAGTTCGTCTCTTTGCTGTACGTTGTACTGACCTGTTCACGGACTTGCTCCTGTGCCCTCATGCATATGAAAATCAAGTTCCTCATCAATAAGTGATTCTATCACATAGGGCTTGTTTTCAAATCAAAATAAGTGAGTATCTCACATTCTTTTATACGGTCAAACAGATGATAAACGGTATACTCACCGGTAAGATGAACTCTCGTGCATACCTTGATACGGGAATGTGTTGTGTGTGGATGAACACCGGTCGGTAAGTATAAATCATACCTTAATGTATCCCCTCGCCATGATTACATCTGATAAGTTGAGCTTAAGTGGACAACAATACCGATAATTGTTATAGGATGCTTATCTTAATGTGAACTAATTGAACAATAAGAGCGTTTTGGCGTGACCGTACACTGATATGATTCTCTTACCCTCGAAACTAGCAAAAAGAAAGTCTGTAAATATTTATTTACATTTTTTTCGTTTCTGCATCTCTGTATATATTTATTTATTGCTTTCCGTCTTTACATTTGAAGAATGAAAAATTTCAAAAAGATTTTAGGTGTGTTTTAAAAGCCAAAAAGATTTTGCTTCTAGTTTATTTTAGATTGACCGATGTTGGAACTCGAGTCTATCCTACCCAAAATCCTGATTGTAAGCCGGAAAACAATTGCACCTTCATAAACGTTCGAAGTTAACAAGTTTTGAAAGTTAAAGTATTAAAACTGAACATTTTTAAAACTTTCAAACTATTTTCGGTCGGTGTTTGATCGAGAGTTGGTCTCTCATATGTGTCGTTTGATTAATTTGACTATATTCCAAGCGGTTGTTCTCATTACGTGTTTAGCTCTGTTGCGTGTGCAGATGTTGCATTCGAATCAGCTAAAGGCGAAGAGAACGTGTCAGATGAAAGCCGTAAAGTGAAGACACGACGAGGAGGCACTCAAAGGATGAAGATGATCGAGTTGCCGCTGACCTCTCATCAACACCTCAAGGATCTAAGTGCTGAAAATGGAGTTTATTTTAAGGGGGAGTTTATTAACACACCTCCTAAATGTCAAGGGGAGTTTGTTGATACACTCTTTACTTACGATGTGTGAAAACTTTGAAAATCCTCCGACTTGGAAGACATGGAAGTTGAACCTTTCGACTAGCGTCCAATGGGGAGTTTGTTGATACACTTTGTGTGGAGGCGACTCAGTTCGGTTCGACTCATTTCGGTTCGACTCTGTTAGGTTCGGCTCAAGCCCGACGTCACGACATTCCCCGTCGTGTGCCCCAGAGTTCGACACGCGAAGCAGGGAGAGCCGCGAACTAATTCCCGCCGACACATCACCATGACATCACCATGATGATGTCATGTGAAGAATTATCAATATATGGATTGCATATTGTCACGTGAATTCATATGTATGAATTTATTAATTGTTTGATTCTTAATGTCCACTAAGAAGAACCTGTCAGTCAAAACATGTGACGAAGAATTGTTTATGTGCTTTTACGAAGACGTCTTAATGGAGTTCACGTGAATTTGCTTTGGAAACCAAATTTAATTGTTTGCTGTATGTCTGCGACGAAACTCATACATATCATCATGACGAAACTCCTGAAACATCCTGCATGACGAAACAAAGTGAAGATGATCTTGACGAAAGTCCAGCCTGTATGATAATGGCGAAGCATGTTGATGAAACTCATGTTTCGTCGACTTGTGAGTGTGACAAAACACACTTTGTTTCATCGGCTGAAACAGTTTCGTCGTGTTGTGCTTATATAAACAGCACAGACTGAAAACACAAGACAGAGGACACAGAACACACAAGAGAGAGAGTATTTATCAGAGAGTTTTAGTGTAGTTCATATTGTACCATCTTGTATCTATACTCTGCTGAATCAATACACATTTGTTTAAATGGTCTATCCTTGTGTTGTGTTCATCTCTCGCTTGGTTTGTGTCGTAACAGGGATTCCGCACCTGTTCCGGCATCTGAAACAAGATCTCGTAGTTGTCCGGCGATCTGCAAATAGACCTACAACTTTTGAAAACAAATTCAAATACTTATCCTCATGGGACGCTTCTGTTTAAGAAATTCTTACAAATTCAAGCATAGCAACCATAGGATAATCATTAAGAACATGTCTAAATAGTTTATAATTAAGAAGGTCCAAGCTTAGCAGTTCATTAAGAAAGCTGATCATATAATCTTATACTCTGAAGGTAAAACAACCATATTACAACTTTACAAAAATAGATCACTTATGAAACATGTTACCATAGTACTTATGATTAACAACTCAACATATTCCTTAATTTACTTAACAAAATCCAAATTGTGCCAACATTAAGAGGAATGAAAATGGAGCAAAACCCAACAAAAAATCCAAGAAAGTCGCTAATACTCAATCCAAAATCCACTCCATCTGATGTATCACCTTCTTGTTGATCTCTGTTATGCACTACTTCTCCATAAAGCTTAGTCAATGGAACTCCACAAAGTTTGTTGCCAATGAAGCTTGATTCGTTAAAGCTCTGAAGTTGAGTGCTTGATGGAACTCTTCCTGTCAAGTTGTTGAAAGACACATTGAAACTACTCAAGAAACTCAAGCTTGAGAAGCTCATAGGAATCTCCCCAGAAAGATGGTTCAGAGATGCATTGAATGATTCAAGTAATTTCAAGTCTCCTATATTCTTTGGTATAACTCATGTTAACTGATTTTTTGATATATTCAACGATTGTAATGCCTGTAGGGCCATTAGCTCAACTGGAATGCTCCCAGAAAGTTTGTTACTCGAAAGGTCCAAAACCATCACTAGTCCAAGAATGGTGTTATATTTATACTCTTGTCCCTTCGCCACCAGTGAAGCACTACCAGCGATGTCAATATATTCATATTCTAAGAATAATAATTGACCAAATTTGGGAGTTTTGTTGTTAGACAGGACACTAAAGTTGAAGCATCTTGGAATATTTCCTGATAGATTATTATGAGCGAAGTCCAAGATTTGAAGAGCTGCAAGATAACAGATCTCATGAGTTATGGTTCCATCAAAATTGTTTGATCGAAGGTTTAGAATTCTCAAACTTGATAGTTCTATCCCAATCCATGGTGGAATGCTTCCAACAAGTCTATTTGTAGCCAACTGAAGGATCTGTAAACTTGTCAAGTTCTTTAGAGAAGCAGGTAATCTTCCGGACAACTTGTTCTTGCACATATTCAATGATTGTAGAAAAGTTAAAGATCCTAAAGTTGTTGGAATTACACCAGACAGATTGTTGTTCTCCAAGTTCAAGAATGACAAATTCGGCCACTTCACCCAACACTCAAGAATGACTCCAGACAAATGATTATTTGCTAGAATAAGAGCTTCTGCTCTTTTCCGACCATAAGCACACAAAAAATGATGTAATGACCCTGTAAAGGAATTATTTGATAGATCGAGCATATCTAGCAATGAATTGTTGAAAAGTTTGGGTAATTCCCCCTTAAACAAATTAGAACTCAAATCAACTACAGATAGTGTTACTGGGATTTCAAATAACCTTCCACTACTAGAAAACTGTCAAGTTGTGACAACCAAATTTGTAGCAAATTTGTCTGAAATTGGCCTTACCCACAAATTTTCTACAAAAAAATTCGTAGCAAATAAACTTGTCGGTAACCGGATTAGCTACAAAAATACGACAAAATCTGCTACAAAATTCCGACAAAATCTCTCGTCGCAGAATTTGCTACAAAATACTGACAAAACGCTCTTCTTGCAAAATTCTGACAATTCTTCCACGTTTTTGCCTTTTTTGTATATTATTTTATGATATTTTATTTTTAAAATTAATAACATTATTAAAAAAAATATTCATATTTTTATTTTCCGACAAAATTCCTAAAAATTATAAAACTTTCTTGCGACAAAATTCCTACAAATTATAAAACTTTCTTGCGACAAAATTCCTACAAATTATAAAACTTTCTTACAACAAAAATTCCTACAAATTATAAAACTTTCCACAAGTTTCCTACAAATTTATAAATTTTCTCTAAACAATTTCCGACAAAATATCTACAAAATTAATGGTTTCCAACAAATTTCCTACAAAGTTATTAAACTTTCTCTAAACAGTTTGCGACAAATTTCCTACAAATAAAAAATATATTTTTTATGTAGCTACCAATTTCCTACAACTTAGAAATTAAAGTTTGCGACAAAATTCATACAATTTTTTGCGACATATTTGTGACAAAATATAACAATATTAGAGAATTTTAAAAAACATTTTTGTATAAAAAATGCAGCAAAATATAAAACATTCCAAAAATATTGCAGCAAGCAAAATTACAAAACATTCCAAAACAATTGCAACAAGCAAAATTCTAAAACATTCCAAAAGTTCCAAAACACACAAAAAATCCTAATTAAAAGCAAGTTTTTTGATTCAAAACCAATCCAACATTCCAATACTTAACAAAACGAGAGCTTTGTTTACTTCTTTACGATGTTTTTCACCATGTCTTCTATATTTTTTCGCCATGCCTCTTCGTCGGCCCGCTCTTTTTCACGCTCTTGTTGAAATTGTTCGAAACGGGCTTCTATGTTTTGTCAGGCCTTTCGTTCTCCTTCTAATTCCGCTTGAACTTTTTGAAGCTGAAAATTATAAAATCGTAATCAACACATATCAACCCAACAGATCGATAAACACAACCCTACAAAAATCTAACGAACAACGTAAAAATCCCTTATAACAAATACAAACACACATACATATTATAAAAATGAAATATCATATTAAAATGTTGTTATTTATTTGTAGTTAATTATTTTAATAAATTGTTAAAAAGTATTTATAAGTACGCAATTCCTTACTTCTTTGCAATGTTTTTCACCATTTCTTCCATACTTTTTCGCCATGCCGCTTGGTCGGCCCGCTCTTTTAATTGTTTAAAAAGGGCTTCTATGTTTTGTCGCGCCTCTCGGTCTATTTCCAATTCTGCTTGAACTTCTTCAAGCTAAAAGTTGTCAAAAAATATAATTAATACGCATCAACATGAAAATGTAACACAATAATCAACACATATTAAATAGGGGTGTTTGTGGCCAGTTTTCGGGCAAACAGTTAGTAACGGTTTTAGGTCATTGAAAACCAAAACCGAACCACTGAAAATTAAAACCGAACCAAGCCGTTGGTAACGATTTGGTTCCGGTTTGGTTTCACGATTTAGACTTTTGGAGCCTTTATAAATTAAAATTATGTTTATATAAAAGTCGAGCATCCAAGTTCATGGTCCATACTTCAATGAAAGTATATGAGAAGAAAACAGAACAGTTAATAGTAAATATGTTCATTATTTGCTAAATGGGATAACTACTACTTGTAATTAAGTGAACTAGAGTGAAGAAGCTTTATATAAAACTTTTAATATTGCTAATGCCTTTGATTTGGATCAAATGCATCTTATTATTTATTAAATTAAGTTTTGTTTTACTGTAAAAGAAATCCCTTTTCAAACATAAGCTATTTCATTAAAGCATTTCAAACATAAGCAAACTTCGAAAATATTAGCAATCACTCAAGACCTTAGATCATGGTTTTGACAATTTACATGTTCAACAGATTATCATAGTCATGCTGATATAGATAAGGACATATTATGGAGACTCAATAGGATGCGAACTAAAAGTGAAAGCCAAACAATATAAAATACATATAATCAAATATTTGTAGGACATAATATTTGAAAAACAAATTAATATTTTAATCTTACGGTTTGTTATGACCCGAATAAAACTGACCCTTTTTTTAAATGGACCCGTTCTGACCCAACCCATTATGACCCGAACCCATCTTGACCCGTGACCCAACCCGGCCTGCCAATATCAGCAAACAACAAACCCATATCAGCAAACTCATAATTCCTATTTAAAACCTAATACAAAACTCAAAACCATCGCCATATATGAAACAACAATCTACATTCAATACACTGTACTCAATCAATCAAAAACAAAATCTAGGTCCATAACATGTTCTCTACGTATATTCTCAATGTAGCCTACAAGATATTTAACAATTAGGCATAAACTCTTACCTTAACATTAAAACATGGGTTTGGCCCAATAACATAAAAGACATGGGCTCAACCCAATAACATTAAATCATGGGTTAGGCCCAATAACATAAAAGACATGGGCTCGGCCCAATAAAATTATAACATGGGTTAGGCCCAATAACATAAAAGACATGGGCTCGGCCCAATAACATTAAAACATGGGTTAGGCCCAATAACATAGATGACATGGGCTCAGCCCAATGACATGAGCAAAGGCTCAATGACATGCGTGCGCGACACGAGGACATGTGAAGGGCAAAGCCCGTTCACACAAAAATTCAATACACATAGAATACATGTGTACACTTATGAATTCAATATATATAACAGTAGCGTAGACTCTCTCCTCCCCACACTTATGATGTGTGCGGGGTTTGGAGTTCAATTACCTCCACCGCCGACTCTATCGGCCCGGCAACGTACAACTTCAACCGGTGACCATTTACCTTGAATGTAATGCCATCCGCGTTCTCTACTGCAACAGTACCATACGGAAACACTTCCTTAACCGTGTATGGTCCTGTCCAGCGTGAATGAAGCTTCCCAGGAAATAAGCGCAGCCTTGAATTGTAGAGAAGAACAAGATCACCCGCTTGGAATTCTTTATGGTCCTTCAAGCGTTTGTCGTGAAGTTTCTTCGTGTGCTCTTTGTATAGTACGGAGCTTTCATAGGCTTGTTGTCGCAATTCTTCCAATTCATGAATTTGGAGAAACCGGGCTTCACCTCCGGTTTTAAGGTCTAAATTCGCGGTTTTCAACGCCCACAAAGCCTTGTGCTCCAACTCCACCGGTAAATGGCACGCATTTCCGTATACCAACCTAAAGGGGGTGGTCCCTATAGGGGTCTTATAAGCTATACAGAATGCCCATAATGCCTCATCAAGCTTGTCCGACCACTCCTTGCGGTTAGCACCTACAGACCGCTCAAGGATGCGCTTAAGCCCACGGTTCGTGACTTCCACCTGCCCGCTCGTCTGCGGATGATAGGGCGTGGACAAACGGTGATGCACACCGTATCGGGACAAAGCCTTTTCAAGCTGTGTGTTACAGAAATGAGTCCCTCGGTCACTAATAAGCGCTTTCGGAGTGCCAAATCGGGCGAACAAACTTTTAAGAAACCTCACAACTACTCTGGCGTCGTTAGTGGGTAAGGCTTGCGCCTCCGCCCACTTTGATACATAGTCAACAGCCACGAGTATGTACTTGTTTCCACGTGAGGGGGGGAACGGTCCCATGAAGTCTATCCCCCAAACATCAAAGACTTCACAAACTTGTATCCAGTTCTGGGCCATTTCGTCGCGTGCCGATATGTTCGTTGCCCTCTGACAAGCATCGCACGCTTTCACCCAACTCTGCGCGTCACGGAAAATGGTCGGCCAGTAAAACCCGGAATCCAACACCTTCTTCGCGGTGAAGTTGGCTCCGTGGTGGCCTCTGGTAGGTCCCTCATGACACTGGCGCAGAATATCGGTCGCCTCAGTCCCTGATACACATCTTCTGATCACCTGATCAGCACCCACCTTGAATAAGAAAGGGTCGTCCCATATGTAGTGCTTGAGATCCGAAAAGAATTTCCTCTTTTGCTGGTGAGTCAATCCTTTAATCAGAATCCCGCAAGCAAGATAGTTCGCAAAGTCGGCGAACCATGGCGACTCATCGCATATCTCAACAACCATCAAAGACTCGAGTGGGAAATTGTCATTGATTGAATCCCAACGCGAATCCTCGATGTCTCCATGCTCTAACCGAGATAGATGGTCAGCCGCTACATTCAACGCACCCTTTTTATCTTGGATTTCTATATCAAACTCTTGCAGCAACAGGATCCATCTGATTAGACGCGGTTTAGCGTCCTGTTTGCTGAAGAGATATCTAATGGCTGCGTGATCAGTATATACAACGGTTTTCGAAAGCACTAGATACGATCTAAATTTATCAAATGCGAAAACGACCGCCAAGAGCTCTTTTTCAGTCGTGGTGTAATGCTCCTGAGCGTCGTGAAGAGTTTTGCTCGCATAATAGATCGGGTGAAAGTGCTTTTCTTTCTTCTGTCCTAGAACGGCCCCTATAGCGTAATCACTCGCGTCGCACATGATTTCAAACGGTAGACTCCAGTCCGGTGCAACTAAAATAGGGGCCTCAATCAACTTCTGCTTGAGGAGGTCAAAAACCCTCAAGCAATCATCTCCAAACACAAACGGAGCGTCTTTCTCCAACAAACGGGTCATTTGTCTGGCGATTTTTGAAAAATCTTTGATGAATCGCCGATAGAACCCGGCATGACCGAGAAAGCTCCGTATCGCTCTCACAGAGGTGGGAGGCGGAAGTCGTGAAATAACATCGACTTTAGCTGGATCGACTTCCATACCCACATGAGAAATCTTATGTCCCAGAACTATGCCCTCCTTCACCATGAAGTGGCACTTTTCCCAGTTCAGGACCAGATTCGTGTCTTCGCACCTCATCAACATCTTTTTCAAAATTTTCAAGCAATGATCGAAGGAATCCCCAAAAACCGAAAAGTCATCCATGAAAACCTCCATGGAATCCTCGATCATATCATGAAAAATCGCAACCATGCATCTCTGGAAGGTCGCTGGTGCATTACACAACCCAAAAGGCATCCGCTGGTAGGCGAATGTGCCGAAGGGGCAGGTAAAGGTAGTCTTCTCCTGATCCTCAGGAGCGATAGGAATCTGAAAATACCCAGAGAATCCGTCCATGAAACAGTAATACAACTTCCCCGACAGACGTTCCAACATCTGGTCGATGAATGGAAGCGGGAAGTGATCCTTGCGAGTAGCATCGTTGAGTTTGCGGTAGTCAATGCAAACTCGCCACCCAGTGACGGTACGGGTAGGAATTAGCTCATTCCTATCATTTGAAACTACAGTCATACCTCCTTTCTTAGGTACAACCTGCACTGGACTCACCCACACAGAGTCCGAAATAGGATATATCATCCCGGCATCCAACAACTTAATCACCTCCTTCTTCACCACGTCCTGCATATTTGGATTTAAACGCCTCTGATGCTGTGCACACGGTTTGTACTCGTCTTCCATCAGAATCTTGTGAATACAGAAAGAAGGATTGATGCCTTTAATATCCATGATTTTCCATGCAATGGCTCTCTTATGAAGTCTCAGAACCTCAAGAAGCTGATTTTTCTCAACCTTTTCCAACGATGCCGAAATTATGACCGGTAAGCGATGCTCCTCGTCAAGAAATGCATACTCGAGATGTGGCGGGAGTTCTTTCAACTCCAAAGACAATGGATCTTCAACCGACGGTTTTGCTTTCTCTTCTTCCACATGGACAATTTCAAGAAATCTCTCCGGACTCTGGGAACCATCGTCACCAATCTGATAGACTGGCTGCTCTAAATTGTGGCCCTCCTGCGTAATGCCAATCAGGTCCCCACACGACAGACGTGTGTCTGAATCAATCTCGTCAACGGTACCTTGAAAATGAGAGCACACACATGCATCGACAATGTCGACATAGTAAAGCTTGTCATCGTGACTTTGCGGATGCTGCATCGATCTTTTAATATCGAATGTCATGTGCTCATCATTCACTCGGAGCGTGATTTGGCCAGCTGCCACATCAACAATCGTCCTCGCAGTATTGAGGAACGGGCGTCCAAGTATCAAAGGTACTCTTGAATCCTCATCCATGTCAAGAATAACAAAATCCACGGGGAAAACAAATTTATCAATTTTTACAAGCATGTTTTCCACAAATCCACGTGATTACTTGATTGAACGGTCTGCCAACCGAATGCTCATCCTAGTAGCTGACGGCTCACCCAGATCCAGTTTAGTAAAAACCTTATATGGCATAAGGTTGATACTCGCTCCCAAGTCAGCCAATGCATGGCTAACATACATGTTTCCAATCAAACATGGAAGCGTAAAACTACCCGGATCTCCCATTTTCATGGGCAGACGGTTTTGTAGAACGGCAGAACAAGTTTCATTCATCACCACACATGAAATATCCTCGAGCTTCTGTTTATTCGAGAGGATATCCTTAAGGAATTTCGCATACTTTGGCATCTGGGCCAAGGCTTCAACAAACGGTATATTGATGTGTAGTTGCTTAAACAACTCAAGGAACTTACCGTATTGTTCGTCGTTATTTTGCTTCTTCAGCCTGCCTGGATAAGGTACTGGAGGAGTGTAATCTTTGACCGGCTCCTGGACTTGTGCTGTACTTGCTGGGCGTAGCCTGGCTTGCACCTCGTCCGGTGTGTCAGTCGGGACCGCTTCAGTGATCGGTGATGAGTCCGATATGACGGGTCCGGTAGTTTTTGCACTCCTTGTCATGATCGCATTCACATCCTTGTGCCCGCTCGGGTTTGGCTCTGTATTACCCGGGAGACCACCCTGGGCTCTCTTCGACATCATCTGTGCCAGCTGACCAACCTGATTCTCAATATTCTGAATCGAGGCTTTGTGACTCATCATTTCCCCCTCATGAGAGAGAAAACGATCCTCGCTCTGCTGATAGCGTTTTTCAGCTAACTGGTTCGCGCTCGAGGAGCTAGTAAGAAGCTGAGCCATCATATCCTCCAGCTTGGAACTAGACTGAGGGGCCTGCTGCTGGGAACTGCTCCCAGTGCCCTGATTCTGATACGAATATGGACGCTGCTGGTAAGGTTGGTTGTATTGCTGGAACTATTGACCCTGACCTTGCAGTTGCGCTGGAGCGCGCGGAGTAAATCCCAAAGGATTTTGATTGCCTGTGTTCGCTCGCCACCCAAAGTTTGGGTGATTTCTCCAACCGGGATTATAGGTGTTGTTGTACGGGTTGTTCTGAGGCCTAGTTTAATTACTTATGAAGTCTACCTCCTCGTGGCCCTCATACATGACTCCCTGAAAGCATGCACCAGGCTCGTGTGACACTCTACACTGGTCACATCCCGAGCCAACCTGCGCAACTGTCTGGGATCTGTCAAACTTCGATGCAAGAGCCGAGATCTGTGCAGTGATGGCTGTATAGTCGTCTGCAGCATGAACTCCTGCGCGGGATCCTGATGATGATGTAGCCCGACTTCTATCTCCTTCGCGATGGGGGCTAGACTTCAACGCAGCCTTTTCATGATATCATAAGCCTCATTCGGCGTCTTCGTTCCCAAATCGCCTCCTGAATTCATATCTAATCGCTCCTGCGTATTGTAGCTAAGCCCCTGATAGAATGTCAAGACTAGCAGTCTCTTGGAGAAGCAATGATGTGGAACATCAAGTAACAGATCCTTGAATCTCTCCCAAGCCGCGTGCAACGACTCTCCCTCATCCTGACGAAAGGTAACCACTCGGTTTCTTAACTTGGTTGTCTTCTCGGGTGGAAAGTATTTTTTCATAAACAGCTCCGCCAACCCATTCCAGGTCCTGATGGACCCAGCTGGCAGTGACATAAGCCATGCTCTGGCTTTGTCACGCAGTGAGAAAGGAAACAATCTCAACCTAACAGCATCCTCCGAAACATCTCTAATCTTAAACGTGGAACAAACTTGGAGAAAAGCCGCTATATGTCGTCCGGGATCCTCATGTTCACGCCCGTTGAACTGCACCGAATTCTACACCATATTAATAATACTAGATTTAATTTCAAAAACAGGTGCATCTATAGTAGGTCGTAGGATACTCGGCTCCAAGCCTGTCGCTCCAGGCTGATTAGACTCATTCAAAGGTCGTTCGTCGTCTGCCATGATTGCGTTCCCTGCTGCCCCTGATCCCTCGGCTTCAGCGGGTACCACCTGCTCCTGCTCACCAGATGCGAGCAGTAGCCCAATCGCACGCCCTCTCGCCCGAAGACGTCTCCTTAGATCACGTTCGGGTTCGTCTGACGGTTCAACAACTTCCGGAGCGGGGGTCGAGAACATCAACCTGCAAACGAAAAATTGACACAATGAATATTTTATTAATATAATAATGCCATTTTTTTTCAGCTGAATCGAAGCAGAATATTATTATAAATGGGCTGAAAATTTTATAAAAATCCGAAAATGGGCCCGAAATTTTATAAAAATCAACACAATAAAAATGAATGAATCGGCTACAGTAAAAATGAATACCCGAAGCCGAAAACTCAAAGAATAAATAAATAACAAATCCGGATTAAATAAATAAATGGAACAAAAATTTACAAGTGTACAAAAGAATCACGAAAACGAATAAATCGAATTAAAAGCAAGTAATATTAACAAATAAATAAACAAATAAATAATCAAGAAAGTATACACAAATATTAACAAGTATATACACCGATAACACAATGACTCGGGTCGTTCCAAAAACTCGCCATTTCCCCGGCAACGGCGCCAAAAAGTTGACGTGTGCGTATATATACATAATTTTGCAATGAAATTACACACGATTTGGTTTTAAATTTATAAAAGTGATTATTACTTTTACATCAAAACACACACGAAAGAGGCAAGTGTACCCCGTCATATATGTAGTAAAGTATCGGTAAGTACCAAGTATCGATCCAAGGAAATGGGCGGAGAAATAATACTAAACCTTTGTCACTAAACTACCGGTAAAAACATAAGTTTTGTGATTTTAATTAAACTAAAATAAGCGTAAACAAATACATAATAAAAACATAATAGATAAATAGCCTTGCTTAATACACAACCACAGCATGTCAACTAAGTCGGTTTTGGCACTAGAAGCATTCGCTCAATTTTCCATTTTAAGACAATTAGTATCCCTTTTGGGAATCCTAACATGCCAATCATTCGGAAAGCTAAAACGATAAACACACTTTAACCACCTAAAATTGTTCTTTAACATGCAATTGATAAATGTCTATGAAAATCTCTTAAAAATAAGTTAGTCATCCGTTAGGAGTTTTCTAACCTCACTTAAACAAGGAAAGCGACACCGATAAACACAATGCAACCACCAACTGTCAAGCATAAACTAGATTAAATCACAACCGAGTTCATTTTACAAATCTTGCACAATAATTCACCAAGATAGCAATTTTGGCCTAAACTACTAACTAAGCTAACAAATCATGGCAAGAATTTATAACGATACCATCTAACCCGTTAATGTCCTTACGTGACGGCAAGCTCTCTTGATTAACAATAATTACAATTTATTAAATCACTAACCATTTCTAGTATCATGATGCATACATTTAAACCAAGCTAAACTAGTTAACCAAGTTCAAAGTTTACTAATACAAGATTAATTAAGCTTCATTTTTCAACTATCTTAACTAACCAAGCATCAATCATCCAACATAATTACTTATAATCAAGAAATCAATATCAATAACAAGGTTGCAAACTAATCATCAAAGATTAACATAGAAAATACTTCAAAGTGTCATTACAAACAAAGATTAACACACTAATGGCTATAATCAAGCAAGGGATTGTTGTGTTTTTGCCCAAAGGCTACAATAATACATAAACATTAATCTAAATGCTTGAAAGATTAACAAAATCATGGAAATATTAGAAAACCAAACCATAAACAAGCACTAGACTAAGAATCCGGATAGTAATGGAGCTAAACGGCACAATGTGGCTTGAATCCGGGTCAAAAGCATAGCCTCCGGAGCCTGTAAAATCGCCTGTGAAGCTCCCAAAATTCCAGAATATCGAACAGAATGTTTCTGCAAGTTTTTTATATTTTTTTTCGATGTCGCACGGTCGTGCTTCCTGTGGCACGACCGTTCACTTTATGCAATTATTGGAGTATGGTGCACCATACTGCATGACGTCACAGATCTTGACCAGTCGTAGGTCACGCACGACCGTTCTTCAGATGGCACGGTCGTGCATTACCGGGTTCTTGTTGCACGCTGAGTCGCACTGGTCGTTCAGTTCTGAGGTTTGGCTGAATCATCGGATCCGCACGGGGTGCAAGATCTGGAATGACCGTGCATCACCGAGATGGTCTTTGATTGCCTTGCACGCTGAGTTGCACGTTCGTTCAATGCCGGACTGACTTGCATTTGTCGGAGATGCACGGCCGTGCAATAGGTCGCACGACCGTTCCATACGCCTAGCTCAGTTTTCTAACAGAAGGTTCGCAGCTTCGTCGTTTTGTCCGGAAAGTCCTCGTTTTCGCTATCATCTTTCTTGGTATGCTGTTTTAGGCCTGTAAACAAAAATGTAGATAATTAAGTATCCGAATGACGGTTTTACGGCCAAAAACGCAAAAAAGAGGGGTAAAACGGGGGACTAAAATATGTGTAAATTAGCGAATATCAGTTATCATTGTTCAAACGTGCATGAACAATGCGGTCTTGAGGTTTCCATGACCAATTATATTCTTAATTCTTAGGGGCATAGTAGGCTAAATCTGTTCAAATACGAGTCTAGATTCTTTGATACTATGTATCAGAAATAACATGGTGTCAAAAAGAAAATTTAAGCCCAAAAAGGGGCAGTTAATCATCACCCTACTATTAAAGTCAAACTAGCGTCTTTATGGAACAACGTGAGGTTGCGGGAATTGCACAACATGAGGATGTTGAGTTGGCACTAGTAATGGTATTGATGGTACCGGTAGTTCAAGTAGTTCAAATCCCGATGGGATGAGAACGAGTGGCAATGCCACACTTGGAGATGCAATCACACCAGGTTTTAATTCTAAGGCTTTTCTGGATTATGAGCCGCGAGACCTCATTCATACGATTTGGTAAACGAATAATCATCTGTTAAGGGAGACGATAACTTGGTGGAATCTCGAAGTGCAAACTATAGGGAGTAATACAACAAAGAGGTTATTGTGGGAAGAACTCAAGGATCTTACGCGAGAATAGTATTGCTCTCTAGTAGTAAATTCCAAGGTTGGGAACCGAACTCTAGAACTAAATTATGATTAGAGCGAACGTAGCTGGTTACCCCCGACGCCTCTACGACCTCTAAAAGATTGTTGCATACTAGATAACACCTGAATCCAAAACGCGTTGAGTGCTACGCTTGGGGTTTAGTCCTGAGATATGAAGCTAGCATCAAGGAGTACACTAATAACTTGCCAAAAAAATTATGAGTGAGATAAGTGAAACTCTCACCATGAGGGCACTTGCAAAAGTGCCAAGAGTAACAGTGTGGTGAGACTGAGCTCAAAACGAAAACTAATGAGTTAGATATACTCAAGAAAGAACCATGAGATTTTAACGGTGGCAAAGAGATCACTACAAGCATGGATGTTTAATGACGAATCAAGCAAGTGAATAAGTAAGTGTATGGATAGAACTATGAATACTCCCCAAAATCCCATTGTTGCCATGGGTACGTTCTACTCTACAACCAGTATGTATCAATTCTTTGGATACCAATGTCGGCTTAACTTAGTGTCTTTAGCTACTAAGCATATACACGAAATAGAGTCATGTAGGTTAGACATGTCTTACTCTATCAAGTTAGCTAACGGGGAATTAGCAGGGTCATGTGAAGTCATTAAGGGTCACCGATACATTTCCTATTAACCGACTCATTGCATTCATTTTGTTCAATACCAGTGTCGGTATTAGTTGCATCCCCATAGAATTCGAAATATACTTGACCTAGAGTCAAGTAAACTAGACGCCCCTCATTCCCTAGGATTGGCCGACGATAAATTAGTTGAGTCTGGAGAAGAAATTAATGGATGCGCGCTCGAACTTTGAGCGCGGAAATTTAATAGCGACCTTTCACTCATTCAATTGGGTTGTTACAACGTAGTTTTTGACAGAGATTAGTTATCCGATAACTAAGCCGCAACCATATGTCATGAGGAGACCATTCGCGTCCCCTGTCTGACGAGAGAACATTTGTTAGTTCACAGGGAGAAACAGGACACACCCCTATGAATTATTAATTGCATGAAGGCTTGAAGGTGTCTGAGAAAAAGGATGCATCGCCCTTCTTGCCCGTGTGGCTGACAAGAAGGCCAAGGAGCGCAAGGTGGAGGACATACCTGTGGTAAGGGGATACCCTGAAGTCTTTCCAAAAGACTTGTCGGGACTGCCTCCATAACAACAAGTTGAATCCTATATCGACCTAATTCTAGGAGCTGCACCGGTGGCGAAAGCCCCATATCGACTGGCGCCCTTGGAGATGCCGGAAATTATCTACTGTAACACCCGTCTAATTTTACTTGATTTTAATAATAGATTATACCATTGCAAATAAAAGTTGCTTAATTAACATAACTTTCATAAAAGAAGTTCATAAGTAGCATAAACCTTAGTCAACTAACGACTAAGTTAAAACATTTCAAAAGTTGTTTAACAATTGTTTACAACCCATAAACAAAGTCTATTAAAGATTTAAATCATTGCGGAAGCTTGTAAGTAGTGTTCGGTTCTTCAAAAGTTTGCTCGATCATCTTTCGGTTAGTTTCCATCATCACCTAAGATCAAAACCACAACAAAAGTTAGTTTTGATCAAGTTAAAATGTATACAAACAAGTTCCATGGGTCAACATTAAAGAAAAAATAAAATTTCCGGAATGAGGGCGTCGCGCGACGCCAAGGGGGCTCGCGTGACGCCTAGCCCCTATTTCAACAGACTCTTGCTTTTTGCTAATGCTGAACAAACCCAACTCCATGTTTATTCAAGTCCCAACTTAAAATGGCCATAACTTTTGACTCGCAAGTCCGTTTTAGGTGATTCTTTTTCCTATGCATCTGTAAATTCATTACCGACATGCCTATTACAAATTTCATACCAAAAAATATGTTTACCGACCGAAAGACTATAAGTCCATATGCAAATATTCGACCCATTCTAACTTACCCATTTTACTACCATTTAACTAGTAAACCTAAGGCGCTTATTACCCAAACTCCGGGGCTTATTATCACTGGCACTTCATTACCAAACCTATGGCTTCGTGCTCTTGTGACCATTTCCGCCACTTCTTTCTACTTACAATATTAATACTACAAAGTATCATTATTCGACCCGTTTGGTCCATCTACAGAAAATCCTCCATTTTGATGACTACCAAACGACTTCAAACCAATTCTTAACCTACGGATTTAAGTAACATACATGATTGCTACAACCAACACAATTTTTATCAACAACGCATAGTTTAACAACAATTCATCAAATGTAACGGATCAAGTTACATACCTTCAAAGTAGGCCTTTCAAACGTGGTTCGCCACCCGCTTGTCCGCTTGACGCTCCTGCGCCCGTTCCTATAGAGTTCATTTATGATATGTTTAGAACTCTCTTTAAATCATAATTCGCATAATACACCGAAACATCATAATTATGCGTTTAAACTTGGAATTTCAGTTTTAAGCCTTCTTAGAGGCATTTTCACAAACACTTTAAGGGCAGATTTTACATGATTAAATATCAAGTCTCTAGCTTATCACTTAGCCCTAATTTTACATCATTCAACCATTTTACACAATTGTTAGCTTCTATAATTCTGAAGTTACCTCACAATTGTCAAATTACACTAGAATAACACCCAATCTCCTAGTGATTATCAAATTCTACATAACCCACTAATCACCTACAATGGTGCTCATGGATTTTACTAAAATTTCACATGATTTCAACTTATATTTGTCTAGGGTTTGTCCCTAGACACTATAGTTGTTCCTAAATCATCATAATACACACATGCAACCATAATTTCAGATTTTCCCAATTTCATGAGAATTTCAAGTTGAGAGTTTTCCTTAAATTTTACATACCTTGGAATCCTCTTGCGATGAGGATCAATAATCTATGCTTTAATTTCGATTTCAGCTTTGATTGAGCCTTCAATTTGAGAGTTTTAGTGATTTCTAGGTTTTTGAGAGTGGGGAGTCACCCCTGCCTTCTCCTGTACGACCAGACATCCTCAAATGGGTGTTTGGTTTTGATTTTTATTAAAATTAATAATATAGTTTCAATTTCTTACAACTTAGGCCCTTCCACTATGTTCAACTTATAGTCTAGTTGCTTTTAACCCTATCATAAGTTATTTCTAGACTTGTAACTAACTAGGTTAAAATTCCTAGTTAGTAAATTCTCATTTATTTATACTTTATAATTCTAATATAAAGTTTTATATTTTCGGGGTGTTACATCTACTCAGCTTCAGGAACTACTTGACGAAGGATTCATTAGACCCAGTTTCTCACCTTGGGGAGCTCCGACACTATTTGTCAAGAAGAAGGACGGAACCTTTCAGATGTGCATCAACTACAGAGAACTAAACAAGCTAACTATCAAGAATCAGTATCCTTTACCGAGGATCGACGAGTTGTTCGATCAATTTCAAGGTTCCAATTTTTACTCCAAGATTGATCTAAGATCCGGATACCATCAGCTGAGAATTCAGGAAGAAAGCATTCCTAAGACGACATTTAGGACTCGCTATGGGCATTACGAGTTCTTTGTTATACCTTTTGGCTTAACAAACTCTCCCGCCATATTCATGGATTTGATGAATCGACTATGTAAACCATACCTCGACAAGACCGTGATCGTATTCATTGATGACATCTTAATATACTCACGAACCGAGGCGGAACATGAACAACACCTGAGAACTATTCTAGAGCTGCTTAAGAAAGAACAATTGTATGATAAGTTGTCGAAATGCGAATTTTGGATTCGTGAAGTACAATTTATCGGTCACGTGGTGAACGAGAACGGAATACATGTTGACCCAGCTAAGATAGAAGCCATAAAGAACTGGAATGCCCCCAAAGACCCCAATGGAGGTAAGACAATTTCTAGGCTTAGAGGGATACTATCGAAGATTCATCGAGAATTTTTCTAAAATTTCTCAACCGCTAACCTCACTCACCCAAAAGGATAAAAAGTTCAATTGGGGTGAAAAACAAGAAATGGCATTTCAAACACTCAAAGAGAATTTATGCCAAGCGCCAATCTTATCACTCCCGGACGGTCCCGATGACTTTGTGGTGTATTGTGATGCATCGCACCAGGGCTTGGGTTGCGTGTTAATGCAATGTGAAAAGTCATCGCGTACGCGTCGCGACAGTTAAAGTCCATGAAAAGAATTATACCACTCACGACCTAGAATTAGGCGCAGTGGTATTCGCTTTAAAGATTTGGCGTCACTATCTTTATGGTATCAAGTGTACCATATTCACCGATCATAAGAGTCTTCAACATATATTCAATCAAATGGAATTAAACATGCCCCAACGTCGTTGGGTAGAATTGTTGAATGACTATGACTGTGAAATCAAGTACCCTCCGGGAAAAGCAAACGGTGTGGCGGATGCTTTAAACCGGAAGGAATGAGTCAAAACATTATGGGTACGAGCTTTAGAAATGAAAACTCAGACGAACTTTACGGTTCGAGTGCACGATGCACATCAAGAAACTCTAAATCCTGAGAACATTCAAGCGGAATCCTTGTGGGGATTGGAAATGAACAAAGAAGACACTTCATATTTCATGAGAAGGATCTGGATTCCATACTTTGGCGGTCTACGAGACTTGCTGCTAGACGAAGCACACAAGTCAAGATATTCAATGCATCCAGGATCCGATAAAAGGTTATCAAGATCTAAAAGAATACTATTGGTGGCCCACTCTCAAGGGAGATATTGTGACCTATGTTGGGAAATTCCTAACATGTACAAAGGTCAAGGCCGAATACCAAAAGTCATCTGGCTTATTACAGCAAACCAAGATTCCCATTTGGAAATGGGAACAAATATCAATGGATTTCATCACAAAACTTCCATAGACCTCTAGAGGTCATGACATGATCTGGGTTATCGTTGACCAACTAACCAAGTCGGCTCACTTCTTACCGATTCACGACAAAGACAGTACTAAGGAGTTAGCTGAACTCTACCTTAGAGAGATGGTGGCACGTCAAGGAGTGCATGTGTCAATAATCTCTGACCTAGATGGTCGCTTTGTGTCAAGGAATTGACAATCAATTCAAGCATCGTTTAGATCTCGTTTGGATCTAAGCACAACATTTCATCCGCAAACCGATGGACAAAGCGAACGAACCATCCAAACGTTGGAGGACATGTTTCGTGCCTGTGTGATGGATTTGGGCGGAAACTGGGATACTCATTTACCTTTGGTAGAGTTTTCATATAATAACAGTTATCACACAAGCATTAAAGCCGCCCCCATTCGAAGCACTATTCGGACGAAAGTGCCGATCACCGCTGTGTTGGGCGGAAGTTGGAGACAAACAACTCATTGGCCCCGAAGTAGTCCAAGAGACTACAGACAAGATATCAAAGATACGAAATCGTATCAAAGCGGCTTGTGATAGAAAAAAAAGAGCTACACGGACAGAAGACACAAACCATTATCCTTCGAGGTCAGAGACAAAGTTTTACTAAAAGTCTCGCCTTGGAAAGGTGTAACTAGATTCGGGAAACGCGGAAAACTAAACCCGAGATACATTGGGCCTTTTGAAATTCTAGCAAAGGTTGGTACTGTTGCTTACAAGCTAAAGTTGCGGTTATGGACTGGAAAGTCCACAAGACAAGGAGGAGTCGTATCAAACTAGTAAAGGTCCGCTGGAACTACGTCACGGAACTGAGTATACGTGGGAACGTGAAGATCAAATCAAGACAAAGTATCCCCACCTGTTTGAGAAGTTTCATGCAAAGGATAACACAACATGAATTTCGGGACGAAATTCTTTTTAACAGGTGGAGAATGTGACAAATGGCAAATAACCGGTGATTCCGTACAAGCTAATCACTATTTTATTTACATAATCTCATGCAGTTAGCGTAATTTAATTACGTAACTGTGTCATATACTAGATAACAGTGTTAGGACAAGAAAACAATACTAAAACATACGTTGGTTTTCGCCGTATTTCGAAACCAATCAAACAAAGTCCTAAAAGTGTTGGTAGAAAGTGTTGTGTGCACTATTCACGGTTACACTATTCATGCCAGCAAAACCTTGAGAACAGAACGAAACGATGAAAAACGACACACGAATAACATAACTGAGTCCATAAATATTAGAAAACACTAATATGAAAACATATCTTGCAATAATACAAGACTTTCCGGTACAACGCCCAAATCACTAAAACGTCTTTTTCGCTAAAAATATGACAATTTTAACTCGTCCGAAACTATAATTAAGCATTTCTGGAACACCGGAATTATGAAAAATGATGAAAAATACATGAAAACAATATGAGGATATTAATAGGCTATCCGAAACATAAGCTTTCGGTGCTGCGTTGCAATCCCCCACGACTTGTCCGTTTTGAACCGACAAGCTAATAAATAATATTTCTGACACCAAAACAACTAAACGGAAGACATGGCGAACTAGTTAAGCTTATTTTGGGACTTGAAATCACTTCATGCATCGCTTGACGACAGAATAATAACTTGCGACAAAACTTCATCGGTACGACGCAAAAGTGCCGTGAACTAGCCGACGACCAAACGGAAAGCATCTAAAGCATCAAAATGCAATTTCTACTTGTTTAGTGAACTAGTTAAGGTCGATTAACATTCTGAATCCCTAATTGCCCCTTAATGGTCCAATTAAACCCTAAACACCATACTTTATTTAATCACCAAAATATCTAGATTTTTTTTACCTTTTTTAAAAAAAGTTACACTTTACCCCCCCCCCCCCCCATTCACATAATTGGTCAAAGTGGGTCCCACCCCACTTTAATTATGTTGAAACTTGCAAGACTCTAAGCATGGTTCTTGATTTGTTGTTGAATTATATGATGGTGAAAGATTGTGAATTATAACACAACCTACCACTTTACCATCCTAACACTTTTCACAACATTTCAAACTTAACAAACCCTCATTTATTTGCTCCATGCTCACGGCCCCAAGAAGAATCCACAAGACCACCATTTTCAACCAATATACACCTTACTTTCACTAAAATCTAGCCATTTCAAGAACATCCTAACATGGATTAAGCATGGAGAAGCTTTAAGGAGTTCTTTGGAGCCTAAATCACTCGTTAATCAGCTTGTGCAAAGTTGTAAGCTTCTACTAATCTACTAATCTAAACTTATTATGTGGTTATTTGTGTAGATTAGTGCCACTAGTTAGTGTAATCTTGTTGATTATGTTGATTATGTCAAGATTAGTTATTGAAAGATGAGATTTATGATGATCTTTATGTTTATTTGTTGAAGTATTTCATAGATATGTTAATCTAGCCATAATAAACTTGAAAATGTGATTTAAACATATATATGTTTAAATCCTACAAGATCATCACCTTCAAATTCATGAGTATTACATACATGAAGCTTTGATTAGTGTTGTTGAAAGATAGAACATGAGAATGAACTTGAATCAAGACTTTTAAAACACTAGTAACTTGGTTTTTACATGAAACAAGTTTATATAAAATTGTTTATAAAAAGTGTTACATAAAAAGTCTTGGTATTCTTAATAAACTTGAAATATGTAAGACTTGGGGATTTCTAAAAGCATAAAACAAGCATAATCAAGTTTATGTAAAGGATTAACTTGAAAAGTGATTAACCTTAAAGTCTTGAAATTTAACATAAGTAATGCTCATGAGAAATTTGAAGGAAGGAGTGTTGATTAATGTTGTAAAAATGATATTTAGTGAAACTTGGTAAATTGTGGTGATTTACAAACTTGATTTGGTGATTTAAATGCGTTTTGAAAACGTGGGAAACCTCATAGTTTAGGGGAAACTATGGCGAATTTTTCTAAAAATCTAATCGCGATTAAATTTGGGGTTAAAGGGTGATTAACAAAGTTAAACGCGATTAGTGGTTTTAAACGTCATTATGGAAGCTTTGATGAGAATAGTTAAGCCTCAAATATTCAAGAGTTCTTATGAAATTAAACATATATTTTTACAAAATAGATGAGTAAAAATAATAATAATAATGTATAAATATAATTTTTGACAAAAATTATATATTTTGGGAAATTTATCAAGTATATGTATTTTGTACTATGTGTATGTACTTAGATACCTTTAGGGTGATGAAAATAATACACTCATAATTACAAGAAATACTTGTATGTAACAAGTATAAAAAGACACCAAAAATACATATACATGTTTCCTACATGTTCCAATGAAATGCTATTAAACGGACAAATAAACGAAATGGTCGAAACAGTAATACATAACACTCGACGACGACAATTGGGCATATCAACATCGCGAGGAAAATTACTGCAATGTCGAGTCTAAAAATAACACATTTTTAGACACTTAACGAACACAAATCTATGAGGCCGATAACAAGAATCCGGAAAGTCAAAAACTATAAAAATTACCAAGTATTTTCGTATGAAAAATGAACATTTTAAAAGTTTACATACTTGGTAAATTTTTGGTAAAATGCAAGATTATTTCTAATGGGCTCACAAAAATTAGATTTGGGCCAAGGCCCAATGACAAAACATTTGGAGTAGGCCCAAATTACTAAAATACATGGGTTAGGCCCAATAACATAAAAGACATGGGCTAGGCCCAATGACATAAAAGACATGGGCTCGGCCTAATAACATTAAAACATGGGTTAGGCCCAATAACATAAAAGACATGGGCTCGGCCCAATAACATTAAAACATGGGTTAGGCCCAATAACATAAAAGACATGGGCTCGGCCCAATAACATTAAAACATAGGTTAGGCCCAATAACATAAAAGACATGGGCTCGGCCCAATAACATTAAAACATGGGTTAGGCCCAATAACATAGATGACATGGGCTCGACCCAATGACATGAGCAAAGGCTCAATGACATGCGTGCGCGACACGAGGACATGTGAAGGGCGAAGCCCGTTAACACAAAAATTCAATACACATAGAATACATGTGTACACTTATGAATTCAATATATATAACAATCGAGCGAGTAAACTACCAACGCTCTAAAAATACTAAGTTGTTCCAAAAATGACAAGTGAAAACACAATAAGAATTCAAGATGAACAACTTGTACGAGGTCCGAAAGACCTAGTGTCTAATAAAGTTAGTACATATGTAGGTTAATCACATGTACGGACGCTCACTATAGTATTACATACAAGGAACGCAAACTTGTGAGTTCATGTCCCTCCTTTCAATGATTTCAATGTTTTATTTTTAAAACAATCGAGGGGAAATACATGCTAAAACTATGGGTATGTTATGTCACACCCCCAAAAATCCACATGCGGAGCATCACCGCTTGGAGGCATGACTGACTAGGATCCAGCCACCAATCATATTGAACATGCATGTAAGTAAATAAAAAATCCAACACAATATAATTGGTGATCAAATCAAACCTTAGTTTAAGTTGCAAGCGGAAGCAAAATGTTTAAAACCCAAAGCATAAGTTTAAATGTTTCAAATGTTAACATGGCACACAACTGTCCATGTCCCACAACGACCACGCCTCCCCGTGCAAGCTCCATAAGCATCTAACGACCTGCTAGGCATGTAACAACGAATCAACAACAAAGTTGAGCGAGTTCACAGTTGGTTGTTTAGTTTAGTGTTTGTTTCAAAAACCACGAGTTAACCAATATCCTTGTTTCCCAAACCATATCCAAAACCAGTGGGGGCTTCCCCATGTAAACCACTAGACCTGTTGGGATTGAACCCTACCAAAGGAACAGATAATGTAAAGCCAAAACCAGGTCACAACAGTGGATTCATAATAAGCAGCAGTTTACACTTTGCTCTCCCCTTGGATGTGATTTATAACAACTGATGGTCTCTATCTGCTGCTCATATTCAACTGCTGCTGCCCTTTCAACTGCTGATGAAAACCCTGAAGTATTTAACACTGCTGGTCCTATCTACTGATGACAAAGCACTGCCCAGTCAAGGATTGATCAACCTTGAGGAAAGCACTGACTTGAAGGGAGAGCAGCTGTTTAGTAAATTGTTTGTTTTATGTATAGTCAGTGGTTAGGATAGCAGTGTTTGTATAAGAACAGTAGATACAGGTTGTTAGGCTGTTAGACGTCGCTTTCATGGTGACGTCAGCTGAGATACCTCAGTGGTTTGGTTTGCCTATAAATGTAACAGTACCCTGTACTGTTACATTTGATTGACTGAGCGAGTTCTTCTCCTCATGTCTAATCCTTTCATCTTGTGTGCAACCTACCTTGGGGCATCAGGCTGAGGGGGAGTATAGTTTGTAAGCTTGACTGTAATCTTTTGCTTTGATTTGTAATCTTTTGACTCCATGAAGCAATTGTTTATCAAACTATTTTCTCCTTTGATTGTGTTTACAAAGTTTGTTTTCATTTCCGCTGCACCTAACATGTTTTCATATTCATTGATTATTCATTTTTAATCAAACAAACACAATCATGAGAGCCTTCGATCCTAACAATTGGTATCAGAGCCTGGACAGTCAAATTCGGTCTAACAATCAATTTGACATAACAGTTCGGCTCAAAATTTCATTGATACTAAGGTTGGTTGTATTTAGTTGAAAAACAGAGTACTGTGTAAATCATGTTCAAAATGGTTATTCGAAAACTCTGTAAATCAACCAAGATGTCATATGACACACAAATTTCACACAACGAGTAAATTCATGCTCAAGACACTCATGGTTTCTAGATCTGAAAGCAAATATCTGTTAAACCATGAGGTTATTTTTATTTTCTAAATTGATTTAAACTGTTGATGTGGAATATGTGATGTTTTCATTAAATACTAAAGTACAAACCTTAGATTAACCAAAACCTATGTTCATAAAAGCATTGTTGTTTTGTTAACTCAAAAAGAGGGAAATTAAAACTTTAGTTATTAAGATTTTATGTGTTGAAAACAGGTTGAGTTCCTAAAAAGGACAAAATCAACTATGTTCAAATACATTAAGAAAACAGGGGTCAACATAGTCCGCATCATATGTAATGTGAGATTGGATGAAAAACGTGTGAAAACATGACCAAGTCTCTCAAAACATTACTGCAAAATGATTTTGGACAAATATTCACCAAAACTCAGAAGTGTGTTTATCTCAAAACTTTTGAAGTCAAAAGAAAAGAGTATAAACATAAAACACTTATGAGTCAAAGTTTAGGGTAATAATGGTCAATTAAGCAACTGCTTGTGCTCATCGGTTCAAGGAAGTTCAGGTGACAATGGTGTTCCCAGAGATTGAACTTACAAAAGGACTAGACAAATTTTCTAAGTCATCACATAGAAATTAGATCTACAACAGGATCTTCAAAACTCATGTGTACATGTTTCCTCATGTTTGCAATCAACTGACACAGAAAATGGTACCAAACAGTGGTCAAAATATTGCCATAATATTCTACCACTGCTGACAAACCGCTGACCATTTTCATAAAACTTGAGAATGATATGATTATGTCTTCTATTGATAATACACCAGATCCTTTTTGATTCTGTTCTCAGAAAATCCTTTAACCATTTTTTTCTCAAAGGATTTTCTCAAATTACCAGGATATATTATTCATTTTTTTAAATAATAATATATTTGAAACTCTTGCTTGTTTTTGTTGGCAATAGTTTCAGCTCCTGTCAGGATGTAATACCTTATTTTTGGTGGTATTTGTGTCCTCATAAATGGGTCAAAAGGAAATGGTACATATACCATGATCATGTCATACTCAGGTTTGTTCCTAAACTTTTATCAAAGGTTGATTGCAAACTGTGCTTGAATTACTAGGGTACTCATGTTTTAATTGAATATTAAACGAAAATGAGTTGCCTTAAAAAGTTTTCATCATCTGGGGTACTAAACCACTGTCTTTCAAATTGACATGTGGCAAAACCTTGAATGAAAATCTTCAAAACTGTTGCTGAAACACCTGTCCTTCAGAGTTGTACTATTTACCCTAACCACTGTTTTGTTCAAATGTCTGGTCTCTAAACACTGTCCACTGGTGAAAGTTAACCACTGATCCCTCATTTTTCTTGAAAAGCACTGATGCTCAAAATCAGTGTCTTATCCACTGATATGCTATCCACTGATAGTAAAAATCATCCACTGCCCATATTTTTACCGTTGTAACCTCTGATGCTTAATACGTCAGTGGCTCTTAAAACAACTGTTTTACATACTTCATCCGTCTCATCAGTATTTGACACGTGGTCAGTTTTTAGCCCTCAGATCTTAATAACCGCTGCCACATCAGCGATCATTTTTTTTTCAAATAAAACCCTTCCCTAAACCCCAAACAGGGTTTCACTGTCGAATTGAATTCCAAAAATTCTCTTCTCATAGCAGTTTCCAACCCTTTTTCTCAAAAATCTCCAAAATCTTCCTTCGTTATTCTCCGCAACAATGACAAAATCAAAATCAAAACCTAAATCACCATCACCTTCCAAAGAGGTCGCTCAAACGGCCGAAGAACCCATCGAAATACCATTCAAACAATCTCACAATTATTTGGGTTTACTCACAAAACCCAAAGACAACCACACCTTCGACTCCATCATTGATGCAATAACTGGATCAAAGTACAAAAATTTGTTGACAGTAAATGCTCCCATATATCTACAAACCCAGAGAGAGTTTTGGAAAAAGGCGACGCTTTAAAAACAAGACGATAAAGTCATTGCCATTAACTCCTCGATACAGGGAAAAGAGATCAAAATCACACCACAATCGATATCAGAAGTCTTCATACTCGATGATCAGAACGGTAAAACCTCTTTTGACAAAAACGAGTTAAAAGCTGATTTTCTGAAAAGGGGTTATGCAGAAGAATCAAAGGTAGATACCCTACAAAAGGGTTATTTTCCATCTGCACCCAGGTTTTTATTTCACACACTCTTGATGTGTGCCTCAAATAAAACAACATCTTTTAACGAAATACCATTGAAAATTCAAAGCCTGGGTTACGCTATTTTGAATAGTAAGGACTACAACTACTCCCAGGAGATTTTCAATGACATGGTGAAAAACGTTGAAAGTAAAGCATTTTTACTTTTTCCAAGATTTTTGAGTTACTATTTTGAACAAAAATTTGAAAAGGAAAGTTTAAATTTGCTAAAACAAGGTGTTCATTGTCAAATAAAGAGCTTAACAAAAGAAACATTTTCAAGGATGATGGCACCAATAAAAACAAAAGCAGGGGTACCTGAGCAGATTTTAGTGGTTACAACTGCTCCTCAGGTATCAACTGCTGAGCCCACTGCTCCAGGTGATCATAGCAGCACAACCACTGCTTTGAAACCCACACCTGACATAACCAAAAAGACCAAAAAGAAAACATCCAGAAAACCCACCAAACCCAAAACAAAGGCAACTCTGGAAGATGAGATCCCAGAGGAAATGCCTGTGACAACACAAAAGTCACCACAAACCACTGCTGCTACTTCCTCACAGCAGTTGGAAGAAAGATCTCAACCCATTCCTAAAACTCCTCCTGCATCCTCACAAAAGGATCAGGTTGTAAGCACAGGGACACCACAATATGAAGCTCTGAATCCACTCGGATCCATCTTCCTCAGTCCTGATCCCAAGGACATGTCGCTTTCAACCCCCATACCCTCACCAATAATAATGCCACAATCCATGCTACCTTTGTTGCATGCAGCTGCTATAGCTCAGACACAAACCAGTTCCTCTCTATCACCTGTCACTGAGAGTATACCCCCACAGGTGACTGGGTCTGATGCTACTACTTCTGCTATCCCAGCAACAATTGAGGAGGTTACACCCCCTGAGTTACAAGTAACTCTGGGTGGTAGTTCAAGTGGAGCAGCAACTACAACTGGTGGATCAACAGATCCTCAGTTGGACAGTTGTTTCATAAGTAAGACTCCCTTGAAGGCAATTTCTTCCATGGCAACTTCGGTAACCACCAGTGAGTTGGATCTAACCACTGGTACCATCAAAGGTTTATCGAGTGCTGAAGAAAGAAGTCCCCAGTACCAAGAAAAAGGGGCATCAATCGGTGACTTTTGGGATTCAGTTCCTAAGTCAAACATTGATATAACCACTACTAGTGGGGATTCAGATGATCCTACTAAAGTAGGTGATGATTCAAAATATCAGGAATTGACAGGCAGAGTTGACAAACTTGAAGAATCAGTTGCTGAAATAAAAGAGATGGTGCAAGAGATTTTAAAAGCTCAGAAAGCACAAGCCACTGCTGTTCCTGCTCAAGCACCTGCACAACATGCATTTGCTGAAAATGAGCTTTGGAATATTTTTCAACCCATGCTTGAAGCACAGCAACTTATGGCTGACAAAAACCATGCTATTCAAGTACAATTGCTGACCAACATGGTTGAATCAAGGTTCAAGGACACTCAAGCAGATATCAAGGCCATAAAGGCAAGCATTCAAAGTGTCTCTGGCAAAGCTCCTGCTTCCATATCATTCCTTGATAACCCCCCTTCAGATAATGCCAAAAAGGGGGAGAATATCAAGCTGTTGAGAAAACTGAATACTAAGGGAATAGAGCATGGCCTCCATATTGAGCCTGAAAAAGCAAAAGAAAAGCAGGTCTCAAAACCTGTTAGCCAAACAGCTGATACAGCAGCAGTTACAAAATCTGCTGCAGCAGAAGTTACAAAAACTGCTGTCAGTAGCCAAACAGCTGCCATGTCATCAACATCTTCAACACACACCACTCTACCACACACCACCACAACTACTGCTCCACCATCATCATCTACAATCACACCATCACCACTGCCTCCTGTATTAAAACAGAAGACAACAGATGTTACAACATCTGTTGTAATGACAACAGTGATTGAAACACAAGTTGTCTCAACCACTGTCAGTCAATCACTGCCACAAACCACTGCTATTCAATCTACCACCACTGATCCACCCAAAACATCATCTGCTCCTTCTTCATTAAAAAGGAGAAGGAATCTCATATCAGATGATGATTCACCACCTTCATCACCACCTCTTTCATCCCCTGCTCAAAAGCAGAAGACATCTGCTGACATATTAGCAGTTGTAATAACAACAGATGTTGAGACACCAGTTGTTTCAACAGCTGTTAGTCAGTCATCTTCCACTGTTCCCACCAGTCTTGCATCACAACCTCCTAAGCTTTACAAACGAAAAAGAGAAACAACTCAGGACACTGATGAAAAGTATGATCCTGTTGCTGCTAAAAATCCACTGGAATTAGAAGCTGTGAAAAATGAGATGAAACAATTTTACACTGAAGATGATCCTTCTAAAAGGAAATTTCCTTCTCTCATAGGTTTCATAATTCCAGAAGACATGGATGAATACCTTGAAATGAAAGTAAGACAAGCAAGGATAAGAGCCAAACTTGAATGCAAGAATCAAGGCAATGAAGCTATTTTGAAAAGAAGAGAATTCCTGCTCAACAAGGTTAACCAAATAAAAGAATATGCAAGTGATTTGAACAAGGAAATGTCAAGCATATCTCCTGAAGCAGATCAACGAAATGAAGTGAGGAAGGAATATCTTGCATACATAATGAAAGAGAAGTTCTATCCTGCTGAAGAAACAGATTTCAAAGATTGGCCAATAATTGCATTAAAGCATGAGGCAAAAAGAATTGAAAAGGTTAACAATGATCCAAGAAAGAAGAAGACAGCTCGAAATTGGAATAAATACAAGAAGCTCATAGCTGATCTTATTTCTGAATACAAGAGAAAGAAGCAGGAGTTGGTAGATGCAAGAGTGGATTCTGCAAGTGCCATAGCAAAATGGACCAAGCAGCAAACAGACGAAGCTTATGAAAGACTTAGGAAAAGGAGGGACACTCCTAAAAAGTCTGACTACAAAAAGCTGAAGGAACAGGTCAAGACCTTTGAAACACAGATCAGCACAGCAGAAGCCTTTGTTACAAGGTTGAGAAAAGATAGGAAGGAAATGCTGACTGTTGAAAAAGAAAGGCTTAAAGAAGATGATCTGATTGAAGAAGCTACCAAAAGGTTGGCTTCAGATAAAGAAAACTTAGCAAAACTACAAAACCTTACAAAAAGGGTCAAAGTAGTAAGCAAACCATCATCAGCAGATATCACAGACAGTGAGCTTGATCAACAACAGAAACAAGAGCTGCTTGACAAAGAAGTTGCAGAAGACATAGCTGCAGCAAACAAAGTCATAGAAGAAGCTTTTAAAAGAATGTCTGAAGTTCAAGATACTGCTTTACAGTTTTTCTCAAGGCCAAATACATCCAGCTCATCAGGAAATAAATCTCTCCCAAGAAACCCATTTGGTTTAAAAATACTAAAGTGGATGTCTGATCAAAAGACCCATGTATTGACCTTGGTCAGAACCAATGGAGAAGTGAGGCATATATCAAGGAATCAAGCACTAGGCCTGGGTGTTGAAGATCAACTAGATCTCCTTGAGCTTACACTGTGCAGGGATGAAGATGACCAGAGTGCAAAGGAATTTGAAGCTGAATTCAAAGAACAAGCTAAGGCACTCTTGATGAGCAATAAAGGTCCTGAATAATGAGAGGTTTTGGCATTATCTGTTCCAGGGGGAGATTGTTGGGATTGAACCCTACCAAAGGAACAGATAATGTAAAGCCAAAACCAGGTCACAACAGTGGATTCATAATAAGCAGCAGTTTACACTTTGCTCTCCCCTTGGATGTGATTTATAACAACTGATGGTCTCTATCTGCTGCTCATATTCAACTGCTGCTGCCCTTTCAACTGCTGATGAAAACCCTGAAGTATCTAACACTGCTGGTCCTATCTACTGATGACAAAGCACTGCCCAGTCAAGGATTGATCAACCTTGAGGAAAGCACTGACTTGAAGGGAGAGCAACTGTTTAGTAAATTGTTTGTTTTATGTATAGTCAGTGGTTAGGATAGCAGTGTTTGTATAAGAACAGTAGATACAGGTTGTTAGGCTGTTAGACGTCGCTTTCATGGTGACGTCTGCTGAGATACCTCAGTGGCTTGGTTTGCCTATAAATGTAACAGTACCCTGTACTGTTACATTTGATTGACTGAGCGAGTTCTTCTCCTCATGTCTAATCCTTTCATCTTGTGTGCAACCTACCTTGGGGCATCAGGCTGAGGGGGAGTATAGTTTGTAAGCTTGACTGTAATCTTTTGCTTTGATTTGTAATCTTTTGACTCCATGAAGCAATTGTTTATCAAACTATTTTCTCCTTTGATTGTGTTTACAAAGTTTGTTTTCATTTCCGCTGCACCTAACATGTTTTCATATTCATTGATTATTCATTTTTAATCAAACAAACACAATCATGAGAGCCTTCGATCCTAACAAGACCGTTACCATATCGACAACTGACGAACAATAAGTTGTGCCCTACGTCAATGTCTATCATCATTGACTAAGTGCCCAGATCCATTAGTACACGCCCGTCCTACCGGCACGGTGTGAGGCTTGTCAACCCTAATAGCGCTATTAACTAATGACCCGCTCGCCATTGTCCCGGCGGTTAAGTCGATATAAAAATGAGGGACTTCATGATAGAGTTTTGTCTAGTAAGTTAATGTTTTCGTCCTTCCTATGGAGGAGCGGAGGTACGTAATCTACCCAAGGAGATTACGCAGGTTCAAGGTTGTCGTCCTTCCTATGGAGGAGCGGAGGTACATATTCTACCCAAGGAGAATATGCAGGTTCTCTTTAATCTCTTTACCCATTCCCTAACAACCGGGAATCCCATGCCTTGTAGAAAGTGTGAACTCACCTTGGTTTGCTCGGCAGATAAGCAAAAATGGTCACCTGAGCTATGTGTGGTCAACGACGTCCTAACATGGTTACCATACAATTTAGGTCTAGGTTCAAGTAATGCACATAATTTTTATACATAGCCTAACAGGTTACAACACGTAATGATCATGGCAAACACGTAAAATAACTTTAACAGTCAAGTCCACATAATGTTTACTTGTGCGACAAAGATGGGTGGCTGTTATGGTTGTATAGGCCCAACCATCTTGTGCGATCCAAAGAGTGAAGCCCAAAAACAATCTGCCCAACCTGTTGTGTGCCCGGCACAACCTTGTGCGACTCACAACGGGTTGTGCGATTCAAACATACCCGGCCCAAATAACATAAGCAACCCAGCATGTAAACGGCCCAAACAAATAAACATGAATCAAATTGTGCGATCCATTTGACCTTGTGCGACTCGGAACATCTTGTGCGACTGGGTTCTGGGCTTTAAGGCCCAATCTACATAATAAAGTCCAAACAGTGTGTGTGGCCCAAGCCTTGTGCGATCGGCACTGTCTTGTGCGATCCACAAGGTCTTGTGCGATCATGCATAACTAAGCAGTACCCTGAGCTTATGTAGTTGCACTAAGCTTGTGCGATGCACCTTGTGCGATCAGATCAGGTCTTGTGTGACCTGATCTTGTGCGACTGACGAACTTGTGCGATAGGTTATGAGATTTTCCTAAAATCATGCAATTCAATTAATTATCCTAACAGTTTCCATTTAACTTGCAAGATTCAATTTTAACAGTTTACATTCATGTGATATTCGATTAAATCAAGCAATTTTTATTAATTTCTCATAAACCCTAACAATTTGTCAAGCATAAACAGTGACTATAACACATATACATATTAACATGGTTTATGTTCTTGATCACTAGTACGTATTCTATCATGACTTCACAACAAATCGTCTACACGTAAACACACCATAGCCGAGTAACATACATTCAATTCTTGATAATCATCATGCAGATTCCGAATCATATGAACATTATCAAATATACATGTGAGCCTATTTTTATGAACACAAACCCTTAACAATTTTTATCATAATCAGACACATAACATCCCTAAATCATCATGTAAAACATGTAAGCCAACACATCATCAATCATGCAGTCAAAAGTAATACACTAACCGGTTAAAGAATGGAACGAGGGTTGATCCAATGAGAAAGCTTCGAGAGAGATGGGATGTTGTTGCCGTCGGGTTTGAGAGGAAGTGGAAGGAGAGAACTAGGGTTTGTGTGTGTTTGTGTTTTGCAAGTAATGACAAACAAATTCCCTCAAGAGTGTTTGTATGCGTAAGAGGAGTGGGCCGACCCCATACATGGGCTGCCCTTGGTTCGGATATAAAGAGTGTGGCCCGAATGGGCTTGTGCGATCGGCCAAGTGTTGTGTGATCGGGCTTGTTTTGTGTGATCCTATTACATACATACATGCACTACACATAATCACATAACATAACAACATAACATTTCATTAATCATCAAAGTTCACGTAATCACGTAACGTACACACCGGTTACATCAAAGTACAAAGAGAGGTTTGAAATACGAGTTGTCACATGTTAGCTATGGGTTTAGATGATAACACGATCAATGTACATAAGTAGGATGATGACATAGTAACCATTAATCACTTAGTGACCAAGGTACAAAAGGTGTAGATCTATTGAGCTTGGGACACGCCCCACTCCTGGTTGGTATACCCTAGAGTGCTTTTGTGATCCCAAAGATGTCAAAGTTGTCTTGGGTTGGTTACGTACTTATGGTACATAATGTCAGGGGGCTCGCTACCCACTAATGGATCCTTAAACTCCATAAATGCTATTAACATACCGGGATTTCATTGCAAGAATACAAAGATTTCATATGATAACAATAACTGCATGAACTCGCTCAACTTTTGTTGACTTTTTAAAACTACATGTATTTCAGGAAACAAGCGTTGAGCCGGTGATACACTACGGGGAACGGGAAAGTCTATGATAACTATAGCCGCTTTTGGAGGGTTTTGTCTTTTATATCCCAACTTCGTATGGGTATATAGGGGACAAAACCTCACTATGTTTTATGTCAAAAACTATCTTTTGTGTTGTGTAATATAACTTAAACTATGTCATGTTAACGTTGTGAACGTTGGTGAATTTGGAAACTATGTTTAGAAAACTTGTAATCTTTGTTGAAAACAATATATCTATGGCATCGTTGTGATCTATGTTGTTTACTCATTTGGATTCAATGATTACCTTTCTTACGTCACACACAATACATTTCCGCTACTAGCAGGGTGTGACATTGTTGATACCTATCAGATCCCTGAACAATTTTCTCCGACTCTTCCCGGTCCTGATGATCCGGCGGTTTATACGCCGGAGAGGATCGTCCTCTACACTATGACATTTTCTTCTTGTGGTGTGTGTTATCCTTTGTTGACCTCTAAGGTGGAACTTTTGAGACATTTTGGCATCCATTTGTCTCAGTTGCACCCTCTTGCCTTTATGAGGGTGGTACACTTTGAACTCTCTTGTGTAGCGATTCTGGCAAACCGTCAGTGCCCCTTTTCTGCATGTTTTATAAGCTTGTGTCTGATGGAGATTGGTTCACCTTCGCCAAACGGAAGGATAGCGTCTCTCCCCCTTGCTACTCATTCATGCCCATATCCACATATCCAAAAGAGTGGAAAAACAGGTTTATTTTTGTCTCTGCTGCAATGCTCCCTAAGTCCCCTCCTTTGAGGGATCCAAAAGCATCCATTGAAGACAGTGTCCCGATTCTATCTGCGGATGAGATCGTTCTGTGGAAAAGGATGCACGAGAATCCAACTAGGGCTTTCACTTTTCCTGAGGGGGTTTTGGCCATGGGAGGCATGAGTCCCCTTTATTCCGTTCGTCCAAAGTCTTGCTTTGGGAAGAAAGGTATTACTTCTCTTTATTTTCCACTTAGGATGTCAGTTTATCGCATCTTGGCTTGCAATTTTTGGTTTCCTGTCCAGTCATCTCTAGTGTTTGTTTTGTGTAGAGATAACGTTGTGGGGTTTGCTTTAGGGGGATTGTAGAGGGATCAAGTTCATGGTTAGAGATGTGGTAAATCCAGAAATGGGGCGTGTTTTGGAGAAGAAAGCTCCAGGGAAGTGGAGTTCTGTTAATGTTGGGGGTTCTGCTGCTACGGAGAAAGGAGAGAAGACTCTTTCCCACGAGGAGGGTTCTTCTGGGGAGGCTGAGGGTTCCCAGGGTACCCTCCGGGTAAAGAGTTTAAGCGATGATAAGGATGAAGACTTGGAGAGTCGCTTGCTCCGGAAGTGGAAGGCGGATCCGGTGGATAGTCTCAAGGCGGCGATCCCGGAGCCTCGGAACACTCGGTTGAGACTCCGGAGTGTGAGTGGCCAGAAACCTTTTCCTGCCACCAAGGATGCGTGTGAGATTCCTACTGCTGGTGCTAAGGGTTCTTTATCGAAACACCTGAGGTCCTCTAGTCTTGTTAGCGAACCTTTTCTTATAAGCTTTCCCTCACCTCCCTTTTTTTATTTGTTTGTGCACCCTGGCTCCTTACTCCCCTTCTTTTTGTTTGAAGCAGGGGAGCTCTAGGGCTCCGATTGTGATTCCTGCTGCTCCTGCCTCCTCCCAGGTCAAAGATAAGGCTCCGGAGATCAGTGTTGCCCGTGTTACTCCTGCTTTCGATGTTTCTCCTCTTTGGGCTACCGGTACCAGCAAGCCTACGCAGCTGAAGATCCTTTCCCTCGCTCCCCTTTGGCTCCCTTGTTTATCGAGGCTCTCCCTGTTCCATATGTTCCTAAGTGGAAGATAACTCCTGCCACTATTGTGGGAACCCCCGAGACTACCCGGGACTTCATGAATCATGCTGCCCCCCCCCCCACCTCATAGGTTTATGAACTTTGCTTTGGACCCTGACCTTTTTGATGATCAATACAGCATGTCCCTTGATGAGCTCAAAGCGCTGTTGATCCCTGCTGGCCCTTCCTCACCCAAGTCATTATTTGGAGATGCTTCTCCATAACTGTCCTTTAAAACAATTGTAACAGCCCGACTTTTCGGATCGTTACCTGTCACTGTCTTTTCTTCGTAAACGCTTGTACTCTTGGAGATTCGATTAACGCAAAGGGTTAAACTATATTTTCAAAGCATTATTAAACACATATTACAACGCTTATACAAATCGCAGTCATCACATTAAAATGCTATTTATAACGCTTACAACATTAAACGTATTTTATCGCATTTTACATCGCTTATTTTGACTAAACGCTATCGCAATGCAAACTCAACGCAGACTTGAAACATAGATTTAGTTATGTTATGTGTGTTATTTTTGTGATTATTTGTTTAAATATTATGTGGTTATCAACGCAACGCTTATACGCTCAAACGCTCACACGCAATTCGATTAAACGCAACGCAACGTTTTACAAACAAACCAAAGTTGGAAAACTAACTCACGCAACACGGCCGTCCGAATGGATATCCGACCGAATGGACATCCGTCCGGATGACCATCCGCCCGAACTCAATCCCTCGCACACCGCCTTAAATCTCGCCCTCTCGCTATAAATACTAGTTGTACGCCCTCATTTCTCAGACTTTGACACTCTCATCCGCTCCCCAAGACTCTGCCTCGATTCAAGGCCAATTTGTAAGCTTTTCCCTCAAATCTTCGCTAATCTTCACCACTAATCACTTCTACACCATCTTCTTCATCAAAATCACACACACACTTCAACTTTTTCTCGAAATCGCTGATTTCGGACCTCTCGAAGGCAGATTTCACTCTTTTGCTAAGGCAAACTGTTGTGGAACACCATTCAATCGAGATTGGTTCAAGATCTAAAGGATTTCACACTTTTCAACTAAGTTATGAATGATTTCAACACTTTTTCATCTGTTTTCAACTTTTAAAACTGAAGAAGAGTTCCTGACTCAGTTTTCTATATAATGTTGATGGAATCTGGACTCAACCAGACCCTCGACTCGTTATTTAGTCGGGAGCCAGCTTGAAAACGGATTTCCACCGGAGAGATGGACTGATTAACGGGTCAAACATGAATCTCCATCAAGAACAGCGCATATGTCCGAATGGGTTGAGACCATCCCGCCGAATGAACTAGACTTGGTATTTTTCCCGTTGTTTGACACGTCGTCACGCTGTCTCTGATGACTTGAAACTTTTTGGTTAGAAAATTTTACGAAATTTCAACCGCAAGGCTATCCGCTCGGGTGACCTGACTCTTATAACTTCCATCGTTTAAACACTTTTGACTAAACTTCAAATTTTAACGATTCACAAACACCCACACACTGTTCGAATGGCCATCCGCCTGGATGACCATCTGCCCGAATGACCATCCGTTCGGATGGGACACATCCGTTCAGATCACCTGTCGAACACTTAACCCATTCGACACTCTGTTTACAACAGCTCAGCACTGAGGAAGACTTATGCTCTGTTTCCGTGCACAGGCTAACTCAACGCGCTCCCTTCAATCCAATCCAAAATGTGTTTACTCGTTAAACACACGCTGTAAGTATACTCGAACCCATTTTATTTTAATGCACTTTTGGGTGTTACATATGTTCTATATCAAAACACAACACACAACGCAAACACTTTACAATGTTAACCGCTGCCGCATGCTATACGTGATTTGTTGAATGTATGTTATTATGCTATTACAGTGTTACACTACACCGCTGTCACACCCCGACCACGTAGAACATACAAAACGTGGCGGAAATGTCGGGGAGTGTTGTAACAGAATTAATTGTTTCAAATCCATGGCAATTAAAGTTTCGTTTTATTGATTAAAAGTGTTACAATGTCTTAACAAACAAAGAAGTACAACATAATTAACTAGTCTTGCATCTTTTATTGTCACTAAAGCCCAAGTCTGCCTATGTGTATCTTGATCATCTTATGCAACAACTCCTGAAAAACACATGTGAATATAGGTACGTCAGCATAAAAATGCCTGTGAGATACATAGGTTTTGTGAAAATAGGTTTCATGACTTATATTTGAGAAAATGTTTAGTCATGAACCTTGTAATTTGCTTTGTTTTTGTAAATCATTTGAAAAATAATAAGTTCAGATGATATGTATAAATAAGAGAATAATGCATGGTTAAATGAGTAACCATGTAAAATGAGTTTGTATAAGTTAAGTTGTTTGTAAAACAATGTATTGTGAAAAGTATGTTATTTGTATAAAATGTTATATGTCATAAACTGAAATGATTCAAATAACGCTACGATATGTAATACCATACAAACACTTATATATAGGAAGTACCAGCGGTGTATCCACCATGCTTGTATCATATTACACACGCCTCGTTACTTAATCACTTAATCAAACCACCAATGTAATAAGTCTATGTTTAAACCAATAGTCAATAGTCCTTGTATAAACCATGTCAAATGTTTATAAGTCCAAAAGTAGTCAAGTAATGTGTAACCAAAATGATATGTATGGTAAGTAAAATAAGACTACTTAAACCATAAGTGAAAATGTACAAAACAAAGTATTGAAGTAAAACTTGGTTTAAATCAAAGTTATGTTCTGTGTAGTAAATGCATGCTATACTGATATGGACATTTATGCGGTATTGTGAAAATTCATACATCCAAGCCTTGAGACAGTCGGATAACTATGTAAAAATGAGTTATCAAAAGAATATGTATTCGGATTCGGTCATTCCTTACGTTCAAACAAACCCGAGATTTCAGGAATGGGATTTGTCAAGTCCTGTGGTACCACTACTTACTACCGAGCGGCGTAGCAAATGTTAATGAACGTTATAAAGACCCGTTTGTGCAAACCAAATGTCATAGCAGTTGTATACATGTCATATGAAAACAATGTACTAAGTATGCTAAGTTAACATACAAAGCAGAAAAGTCTTGTAAATCAATGTGCTAGCATGCTATCAGTCAACATACATAGCAGAAATGTAATGTAAAACAATGTACTAAGTATGCACACAATGGACATACATAGCATGAAATGTAATGAAATCATGTACTATAATGTACTAGCAAACATAGCCGGTATATGATGTGTAAACAGGAAAGCATGAAAGTAACAAGTAGGCACATGTGTTTCACCCCAAAACAGTTTGGAAAACAGTAAAAGAGGGGTTCTATGTACTCACTTGAGATTGCTCAGAAGTCCTAAGATAACCACCAAGCAATGCTAGAGATCACGGAATCAAACGGCACCTAATATAGGTAACTATGTTAATAACCCGGACCTATATCGGAGGATCGGGTAGCATGAGGGTTCGTAAACCAAACGAGTATGGAGACTCGTGTAATATGGTTTAACAAAGCCTACATACTAATTGAAACCTAACATAATTGTTTACGACCCATTACGACCCGTTTAGGTAGCTTATGCTACTTTAACGCGTCGTTCGCGTGAAACGCGTTCGGACCGTCTAACTAGTCCTATGACAAGTGTTATATGCCTAAACATGTTACATAATCAGTTATGTGGCAAAAGTTTAGGTTACATATGCTTAATTACCAATTATACATGAAAAGGGTATTCTGGTAATTTACCTAAGGCATATAAACTACCTATCATACAACTACTTAAACGTAGCGACCATAAGGTATAACCTCGGAAGGTTATTCCCTACCTACTATGGTCACCTAATGTGTTTGGTCGGATCCTAATGATCGACCAAATGGGTCGGGTTCGAAGGTATAAGCGATTTATTAGATCGCTTACCCTACGACCCTAGACAACGTGGTAATCAGTAGGCATAGTCCCAAGGGACTATAACCAACGTGATTACACTCACGTTGCGAGGTTCAAACGAACTTCGCATTGACCATAAACTGGTCAATGCAGAAAGTCAAACAAAGTTTGACATTCAGACTCGAAAAGCAATAAAAGAACGAAAGAATACTTACGAAGGGTCCCCGAATGCTAATCCCGATCCAAGTAACTCAGGTATGAAACAATGGTTTCAACTTAGAGCTTCTAGGATCAGAATTCTAGTGGGTTTTGAAGTTGTTTGGGTTGGGTATTTATAGGAATACCCGAACCGTTAAGATTGTTTGTCGAATATCGTGCCTTAATCGTATCCGTACAAGTGTCGGAAAGTTGTGGTGGCTAAAAATGGATCTAAATGAGCTGAATGTGCAGTTGAGAATGTGTGGATGTGAATAAAACAGCTGGAATCTGCTGACTGTTCGATATTATCTGATCAGAGAGGCTGACGCGGGCCGCCTAATATTTAAGCTTGGGCTCACGCGGGCCGCCTAGCTCTTCAGATCAGAAAACAAGTTTCAGAATCTACAGTTTTGGTCCCTGCACGTGTTTAAACCCATTTCCGGCACTTCTAAGGCCCATAAAGCCAACTTTAAGGCCCTAAAATGATGCCTAAACATTGTGGACATGAAACATGCTCAAAAATATTCCGGACATTGGTTCGTTTGGCCGTACGAACGCGATGTCCGCTTAATTACGACGGAATGCGCATAAGCGCGAAAAACGATCCAAATGACGCGACGAATGGATTTTTGGCAAGCCAAACACTAAAGCATAATATAGTCATGCTTACATAAATTTTTGGATGTCCAGATGTATTCAGAACGTGAGTTATGCGCAAAAATGCAAACTTGTGCACTTTTTGACACTTTTAGTCCCTGAATGAGCCAAAAGTTTATTTTCGGCATACCAAACCTTCCAAAACTTATTTCTAAGTTATGTAAAGGTTATTTATGGTATGTTAAGCCTATGTCACTATTCCGGAGTGTTTGTTGCATTAAACTGGTTATATTTACGCATCGGTGCGCGTATAACCTTCCAGAAAGCGATTTAGAGTTTGGAATTGAATAAAAATTGATATGTGCAAATGATACACATATTTTTACAAATTCCAAGTATGAAATATAATATTTCATTGGTTCGGTATTTGTTTGATGGCCGTGGAGGCACAGGTGTTACAACCGCCTCTACAACGATAGTACTATAGTTTGGACTCAGCACCTGTTGTGACAGGGGTTGCTAGGGATCACATTACTTTACTTCACGTGTTCGCTGAACATGTGTCGCGCATACTCTACAACACAGTCTCATGGTTAGGTTGCATCATTGTTGATAGTTACATGCTTCGTCCGTTACGTGTTACAAGCTGGTTATGCGTAAACGATTTTTATACTATATACTATGCAAACTTGTGTACTCACCTTTACTTTATGTATTGACTTTTATTTTAACGTATGTGACAGGTTGATTGGATGACATGCTGAAATCAAGTTAGGAAGTCTAGAAACCCACTAAATAAAATCTGAGTAGTCGGAATGGATATGTTTTTGAGACTGAATATCTGTAATGACTGTTAAGAAATATTTGTTAGTAGTATGGGATATTAACTTTAAAAATATTGTCATTTAATAGTTGTGGATTCTCTTGAACAATCTGTTTCGCTCATTGCCACGCCCCGATGATTCCGCCATCGGTTGGGGTGTGACAACAATAACTTTCGATATTGTTGTACCTTAACACTTGACATGATGAACCCTAGATACTCTTTCTTTTGGTTGGGGGAGGCCTTCGTGTTGGGGCCTTCCCGATGTTTGCCTATATTATGCTTGGTGGTTTAGCTATGTCTTTGTGAAGCTTGTGCAACTTGCTTGTTGGTTGTATGTTGCTTTCTTTTTTGCAGGAATTGCTTGCCATCGTGATCCGTCGTGGATGGCTCAGAAACTGCCAGCTGTTGTGTCTTTCTTTCGGGTGCCTTTTACCCCCCGGGACTTAGCAGGGTACAAGAGCCAATCTTTATTTGCCGCTTTTGTTTACAAATTGCCATTATGGCATGCCTCCCGTTTCTGTTTTGTTGTAGAACTTCTGATTTATTGTTGTACACTTTTTCTATAACTTTTATATAAATTTCTTGGTGCGTTTTTTGCACACTTGGCTTGTTAGTTTGTTTGCAAATGTTTTAGTGTGTTTTTGTACACTTAACTTGTAGCCCACTTGCAAATATCCTAGTGTGTTCTCGTACACTTGATTTGTAGTTTGTTTACAAATTCGTATCGTTCGTAAGGGAGAAATTTATAGACAAGTTCACAATCATTGATCATGTCAGTTAACTGTTTGTCTGTTTCCCTGGGATGAGTCGACTTCGCCCTGCCCCACAGCCAGGCATTTAGGGTCAGTATGCTTGCTATACTGACTTACACGTGTGCATGCTATTAGTTGTTTTGTTTTTGATGGGTTTGTAGTTGCAAGACACGTCTGTGTTAATGCACTACCCGCTTGCGGGACCTCGCTTTTGATGGTCCTGGGGTGTTGGAATAATTTGTAAACAAGGAAATCATTCACTACCACATGTGTTGGGGAAAAGATATACTCAGTACATAATTTTTGCAAAAAGCTTAAGAAAAGACTTAGCCATAAGTCGCTTTACAAAAGTGGCTCTTAGGCTATTCTACTAGTTTCTCCTTGGGAGGAGGTTTGCTTCTTATACGTAGTATTTCCGGAGCTACATGAGATTCCAAATCCTTGGATTTCTTTTCCTTGGAGTGTGTCCAGCTTGCAGGTCCCCTTGCCATTGGCCCATGTGACCTTGTATGGTCCTTCCCATTTAGGCCCCAACTTTCCAGTATTTTATTGTAAGCTGGCCTCGTTGGATCTTAGGACCAGGTCTTCGGGCACCAAGTTGAGTTTCGTCATCCTGTCATTGTAATACCCCTCCAAGTGTCTTTTGTATTTGGCTTCTCTTATAGCTGCAACCTCCCTTCTTTCTTCGAGGAGGTTGAGGTTCATCCTGACTCGTTCTCGGCTTCCCGTAGCCTCATCCTTGCCATGGGTAATCCTATTTCGACGGGGATCACGGCCTCCGTCCCATAGGTCAGGCTAAAAGGGGTTTCCCCGTTGCAAACTTTGGGGGTTGTTCTCTAAGCCCAGAGGATAAATGGCAACTCCTCCAACCAACCCTTCTGTTTTCGTCCTAGCCTTCCCTTCTCGGTTCACACTTTGGTTTGCTCTCTCAAGTAGCCCATTGCTCTGGGCATGAGTTATCGAGGTGAAGACTTGTCGGATATGCATTTATTCACACCAGGGTTTGAAGGGCTTCCCCTCAAACTGAACTCCGTTGTCGCTCACCAATTCCAGCGGTATCCCGAATCGGCATATATTGTTGTCCAGGACAAACCTCTTCAACTGCTCCCCCGTGATTTTCGCCAATGGTTTCGCTTCAAACCATTTTGTAAAATAATCGATGGCCACTACCACGAACTTAACCCCGCCTGTGCCTTCCTGGAATGGTCCGATGATGTATATGGCCCATTTTTGGAACGACCAAGAGGTCAAGACTGGGACCATGGGGTTCTTATGACGATGAGTCATGGGGGCGTGAACTTGGCAGTTATCACGTTTCATGGCCTCCTTCAGGGCTGTTAAAACCCTGCATTCATTGCCTTGGCCACAACTGTCTTTGGCCCCGAGTGCATACCACAGATCCCTTCATGTATTTCTCATATCAAATACTTTGCTTCCTCCTCATCCACACATTTCAAGGAAGGTCCTAAGTATGACCTCCGGTAGAGTTCCCCATCTATGAGCTCATACTGTAAGGCTTTTACCCTTACCTTCCGGGCCGACCATTCTCCTTCCGAGAGATTCCCGTCCTTAAGGAAGTTCACGATGGGTGTCATCCCGAACTCCTTGGTTTTGTCGACCGTTGCCACTTCTTCGGTTGTGATGGAGGGGGAGGTCAGAACCTCCACCTTTACCTCCCTGGCCAAGTGGTCAAAGGCCATCGAAGCCAGTTTGCTGAGGGCATCTGATTTTCTGTTTTTCCCTCGAGGGATGTATTCGAGCTTGAAAGTTTTGAAGGTTTTGGCTAACTCATTCACCCTGTCCACATACTGAGCCATGGAGCCGTCCTTCGCATCATACTCTCCCTTGTATTGCTTCACGACCAGTTGGGAGTCAATATTAGCTTCTTTGTAGTTCTTGACTTATACTCCAAGGTATGCTCCCCAATCTCTATGGCCCACTTGGCCAATCGACCTGAAAGTTCCGACCTTCTCAACACTTTCTGGAGTGGTTGGTCTGCCAATAAACAATTTTATGAGCTTGGAAGTACCTCCTGAGTCTCCAGGAGGCAAAGATCAGTGCTAGTGTTTACTTTTCCAGCGGTATGTGTCGTTCCTCTGGACCCTTGAGGGTCCTAATGATGAATTATATAGGGATTTATTTCTCCTCCCTTTCCACCAACATGACTGCACTAATCGTAGTCTTGATGCTAACAAACATATGAGTAGGTCTTCCCCCAGCACGAGGGTAGCCATGGTTGGAAGCTTGCATATGTGTTCCTTCATCTCTTGGAAAGCAGCTTCGGCTTCTGGGGTCCATTTAAATCTGTTTGTCTGGAGGCAATCCTTTAGGACCTTCATGAACGGTATGGTTTTGTCCGCCACCTTGGACAGGAAACGATTGAGTGCTATCAATCTCTCGTTCAGCCGTTGAGTGTCTTTCAGGGTCCTGGGGTATCGCATCTCGGCCACCGCTTGTGTCTTTCCAGGGTTTGCTTTGATCCCCCACTTGGTAATGACCACCCCCAAGAACTTCCCCTCTTCTACTATGAAGTAGCACTTTTCAGGGTTCAGCTTCATGTTAACTTCCTGCTTGGTCCGGATCGTCTCTGTTATATCCTCCAGCATGGCCACTTTCGTGAGGCTTTTTATGACGATATCGTCTATGTACACTTCCAGGTTTCTTCCCCGATGCTCTCTAAATAAGGTGTTCATGAACCTTTGATATGTGGCCCCCACATTCTTCAACCCGAAGGGCATTTTAGTGTAGCAGAAGGTGCTTTCATCCGTCACGAACGCAGTCTTTTCCTCATCCTCTAATGACATTTGCATTTGGTTGTAACCCTTGTATATGTCGAGAAAACATTTCAGAGGGTACTCTGCCAAGGATTCGACCTGGACATCTATCTCTAGGAGTGAGTAACAATCCTTGGGGTATGCCTTGTTTAAATCATTATAATCTATACACATTCTCCATCCCCCATCCTTCTTACTAACCATCACTGGATTGGCAATCCAGGAGGGGTACCTGACTTCCTTGACTATCCCGGCACTAAGGAGTTTTCTTGTCTCTTCACAAGCGACCCTTATTTTGCTCAGCCCCATACTTCGTTTCTTTTGCTTGACATGTCGTACCCAACTATGGGTGTTAAGCCTATGCTTTCTCAGGATCCTGGGGATCCTGGTCATATCTCCATGTGGAAAGGCAAAAACATCTATGTTGAGGAGCAGTAGTTCCTTGAGTGCACTTTTGCACTTGTCACTGAGGTGTTTCCCTACTTTTAACGTTTGCTCCGGAAACTTGTCACAAAGGGCCCATTCCTCTATTCCTCTCTCTTGGGAGTTCTTCCCAACTTCTCCTTCTGAAACTGATGATATGATCATATGAGGATTTTACCCAGGCTAGCCCCCGGGGAGTTTGAAACACTAAAGCTCTGTGGGGGGTTGAAGCTTGGGATTGTAAATCTCCATTCCCTGGTCGGCCCAAGATTACGTTGTATTTGGAGGGAGCTCAGACTATGGTAAAGGTAAGCTCTATGGTCCGGACACAATCCCCCACCCCAACTATGAAAGAGAGCCTTATCTTCCCTAGGGGGTGGGAAATGTTGTTGTTGAAACCTACTAAGGGAATCGAATCCTCTTCTAGTCTGTCCCTCACATCTCTATCAAACCTTTGGAAACAATGTTCGTAAATCACCTCTACCCCTCCCCCCATCCACATGTATCCGGGCCACCTTATGGCCGGCAATTATTGCTGAGATGTTGAGGGAGAGCCTTTGTACCTCATGATCCTCCAGGTGTGGCCCTCATGCAATTTAAGGGGCCCAATACCCTGGCTTTGACGCTTCTGGTGGGGTTATACTCGTCCCTCCTCCTGATCATATCCACATATGCCCTTTTCAGGTTCTCCCCCCTTGGCGTCCCTTCCCTCCCCCCCCCCCCTTGATTTCCTTAACCAAGTGGGCCAATTTCCCTGTCTTTGCTGCCGCTTCTATTTCTCTTTTCAAATACATGCAGTCATCGGTCTTGTGGCCAAAACCTTTATGGAATTCACAATATTCGTTCGGATCAGCTTTTGGTCCTGGTTTGATCGTTGGGGGGGGGGGGGTAGGGAAGGAGCTCTTGACTCTTTCCGTAGCCAGTATCTCGATTGGGGTTTTGGTTAGGGGGTGAAACTGTCGGAGTAAGGTGTCGGTCCTCTGCCTCGGGGTTTGTATGGGGAGTACATTGGTCTTGCTTTGTCATGTTGTATTTTATCAAAAGGAGGTTTACGGGGGTAGAAGGTACCTTTTCCTTGCCATAATAACCTAAGCAACTTGACATTATTGGATCTCATGATGACAGAAGCAACTTGATAATTGGATTCAATGAATATGTTAAGAAGCTACTTTTTGCTGGACAAGTGCATGAATAAACAAATGTTTATTCGTGCCCCTAGGCTTTCTATAAATAGAAAGCTCTTTAGCAAAGGACGATGAGTTAAGCTAAGCATTCAATACATACAACAAAAACTCCATTGTCCTTTCACCTCAGAATTACACAAGTATTCGTTTGTAATAGATAATAGTCTCACAATCACCTTGTAAATCATTTTGTTTCAAAGTGATAAAAACTTGAAAATTTTGTAGGTCTTGTTTCTTGAAAGTCTGATTTCTATTTCCGCACACTATTTTCATATTTGTTGAAATCGCTTGCCATATTACGTGAAAAGAGAGTTTTTGAGTCCAACTGGGACCAACATTTTTAAAAACCAAAAACCGAACTTTCGGTTACGGTATTGGTATTACCCAAAAACCGAATCGAACCAAACCGCACACCCCTAGTTTTATGTCACTTGATTAGCTTTTATTAGAGTTTTTATGTCTCTAATTAAATCACTAATTAAGTGAAACTTTTATTAGAATTTTATGTCTCTAATAAATTCACCAATTAAGAAAACTCTTCACCACCCACAACTCTTGTAAAAAACGGTAGGCTATGTGACTCATTAGAATTATGAGAAAACTACAAGAGAAAGATAATATGTATGAAGAATTCTTGGAGAAGTGGTGAAGACTTGAACATCCATATGTTGGGAATTATATAGAGATAAGTTTCCTCTACTCGAATCCATCACATTCGAATCATTATTTTTCCACAAGTTCAAACACTATAATTCTATTCGGTGTAACCTCGGGAGCGTGGCCATTTCCGGCACTACAGACTGCTTCGGCTGTTGTACCCTGGGTGTGACAACTCGTATAAATCCTTGTTACGTTTCACTTTACTTTGTAATTACACGTACGTTAGGTGAATTGAATGTGTTGTTTGATTATTTTCTTGAATGATTTCAAAACTTGGTAATGTGTGATGTGAATTATGTGAAACCGAACCCCGAAATTGAAATATTTGAATACGTTATTTTGTGAATCGAAGCGTTGTATTATATTGCTTTGCGATGCAAACGTTTTAATTAGTTATTGTGTGAAACTTGTGAAACCGTTAATTAGCAAACCCAACCCAAACCAAACCCCCTCTCCTCTTGCGCCACCAACCGGCCCAAACTCCCACCCATAGCCTTGTTCGAAAATTTGAGCCCAAACCCAAAACCCCCACTCTTTTGTTCCTTGTAGCCCATTAGCCCAACTTCCTTGTGTTTTAAGTATATGCATTTAACTTTAGGAATAAGAAATCAAAATCAAAACCCTACACACCTCTTGTGTGCGTCGACCAGGAGACCCCCCCCATCCTGCGTAAACCCTATCTCTTGTTCGGCTTCTTGATTCGTCACCTTCTTCCTCATAATCCCTTCTCTTGCTCCAAGGTTAGTATTCTTGATATGGATTGTGATTCATGGTGTGATTTTTGTGGAAACATGGCTGTGATTTTTAGTTGACATGCTAGGGTTTTGTTGTTGCATGATTTGTTTCGGTTATTTATGCGATTGTGTGAATTGATTGATGATATGCATGCATACATGATCATTGGTTGCATTTTTGGTGAAAATCATGATGTTTGTATCTAGGGTTTTGTGATTTTGATATGATTAGAAGGTAATTGATGGTTAGCCTGTTGTTGGTTGTTATAAGGAAGAGTCGAGATTGTTTACACGTGTTTTGGGTGTCGTTTAAATGTAAAACAGCATGCTGATGACGAAAACAGCCAACTTCAGTTGGCTGTAAACAAACCATTATAAATCGAAAAAATGATTTTCTAAAGTCTAAATTATACGTTTTCGAAAAACGCTTCAAATGGCGCTGGTCGTTTGCTATTTTTAAAGGTCCGTTTTGTACAGCAGCTAAAGCTGCGTTTTTTCTGCAGAAAATGTGTGTTTGTTTTTCATGATTACTTGAAATCTGGAGAGAGTTAGGTCATGAAATTGGTACAGTAGATGGCCACGGGTGTCGCCGTAATTTTCCAACTGGAATTTTGTCAATTGGACTTGCGACGAATTTTAAATGAATTTTTCCGTGGACTGCAGTAAGAAAGTGACGAATCTGATTACAGCCCGGTAAATGATTTTTATAAAATAATTGGTAAAGACTTGAGTCTCAAGATTTTTACACAATGTGATGTGGACCGTTTAGAACATTCTGTAAAATTTTGGGAATTTTTTGAACAAGTTAACTATTTTATTAAAATACCCGAAAACAGCCCAATTTTGGATGTTAAAGTTGAAACAATATAAGTAGTGATTTGCGTGTCTAAATGTCGGTTATGTTATCTGATAACGATCCAAATTGTTATATGTCAACGAAAGTGTTATGTGAAGTATCATGTGCTTGCTCTTAAGTAGTTATAGGTGGAATGTATATATGTGCGTGAACTGTCAAAGTGAGTAAATGTTATGTGGTAGATGCGTGTAGGAGCTTCGTGTTTTATTTGAAATCACTAATGAACTAAATGGTAATCACACTAGGACATGATTGACCAACCTTGACTGTCAGCTATTTTTAAGTGTCCAACCCAGCAACCAAAGGTGAGTTCACACTTTCGTCAAAGCATGGGATTCCCGGTGGTTTAGGAACGGGTTAAATAACAACTACCCCCCTTAGGTGGGATATAATCTGCGTATTCTCCTTAGGTAGAATACGTACCTCCGTCCTCCTTGGATAGGACAACAACCTTAAACTTACTAGAAAACAACTCTATCATGAAGTCCCTCATTTTTATATCGACTTAATCGTCGGGCCATTGGCAAACCGGTTATTAGTTAAATAGCGCTATTAGGTCTGACAAGCCTCTCACCGTGCCGCAGAGGATGGGAGTGGACTAATGTACTTGGCCACTTAGTAATGATGATAGACATAGACGCAGGGCACTCAAACATGACTTAAGTCAGTAGTCGATATGGTAACGGGTCTAGTGGTTTCCAACATGGGGTAGCCCCCACGGTGTATGGTTATGGGAACAAGGAACTGGATAACTTTTGCTTTTTCAAAACAACTTAACAACTTTTGGTTTTTGGAATAACATTGAAACGGACAACCAACTGTGAACTCGCCAACATTTTTGTTGATACGTTACTACATGCTTTGTAGGTCGTTAGGTTATTTGCTGGAGCTTGCATTGGAGAAGGAGTCGTTGTGGGACATGAATCGCTGTGTGTTCATGAGAAACTTTATGAAACTTTAATCTTATATTTTGGTTTTGAAGTTAATGCTTCCGCTATTAACTTAGACTTTGCTAAATTGTTTGACACCAATTATATTGTTTGTGTTGGGTTTTATTATTCAATATGATTAGTGGCTTGACCCTAGTCAGTCACGCTCCATGTGGTGATACTCCGCTTGTGGATTTTGGGGGTGTGATAGATTGGTATCAGAGCCATTGGTTATAGTGAACTCGGTTTTTAAAAAGGGAAAAATCTTTTTGACAAAAACCAGACTATAACTTTTTCAGTGCTCAACGATCCACAACGACACTTCGCTCCACGTGCAAGGCTCAACACTTTAGATGGTATGATTATGTTTATGTTACCTACTTGTTAGCTTACATTTGCATGGTGTGTTGCTCATGGTATGCTTAGATAGAGTAGTAGCATGTTATCTATTAGCCCGAATGTGCTCTTTATGACACCCAACTATTTACTTGAAATTTGACGTGTGGGGATCAAATTCTTTTCCCTGTTTTCTCCTCACTCCATTACGACAACTGTTTTATGCGTTCTATCTATTCATATGATTGTCTTGACATGACGTCACCGTTACAGCTAGAATTCAGATCCGACCTCCATACATTCAGTTTGCACGACAACATTCACGTGGACCAAAACCAGCCCAGACGAACTCGGATTTAGGAGAAAAATATACCCATGCATCCCTGTTGACGAGCCTTATCATCTCCACCGGTCGTCGTCACCAGAAACGAAGCAGTCACAGTTACACGCGTTGTCGTTGTGCAACTCGAAACCCTATCATCCGAACTCTGTTTTGGACAAATGATGTACTCACGTGACCTTGATGCAACAAACATTCTTATCGTGCCATTGCCACCATCCACCATGATTGGAACTGCCTATTGAGAACAGAATACTTTACGAAATTCTTTGGCTATTTGTTGGATTTTGTTTTCGCTTAATTCTTCATATGAACATCACCAACCTCCTGTTTCTTCGATCCGCAACCGATATAACGAAACGCTAACAACCATACCACGACTTCCACCGATCACAAGTTTACTCCCCATTACCCTGTTGGGTGGTTAATTCTTATTCTACTTTGATTTACACCTTCGTATACCCAACTTAGCAAGTGGATACCTCTTAATGATGGGATAGTCTTCGGGACATTCGAGGACGGAGATACAGATTACTCAACCTACAGACGGACATGATGAACTACACATTTACCTCACCCTTCCCCCTTACACTATAAGAGTCGCATTTTCATCCTATGCAAGTTTATCTTAATTATGTGAAACCTTTGCGCTAGCCTTTGTACCAACCTATACTTGTTAATTAATGCTATGCCCAATTTTTACTATTGACTTAAACAAAACCATCAATCCTTTACCACAGTGACATTACGTCCTTGCTTCTCCATGCAGAGACATTAATACGAACTCACTCTAGTTTAGAGAATTTGGAAGGCTCGACTTTCTATCATTGGTGATCACTTCTTGGAACCCTGAGGATGGTGATGTATTGTTGATACGATCATACCCTCTTGAACATGTTTTCGTGTCCTTTCTTTGAAACCTCTTGACTACACATGCATATTTTCAGATTCATTCACACGACTTAAGGAAACTCCTCCGAATTTGGTTGCTTACCGACTCGATAAATCGCAAACTCATCTAAGTTCATGGATCAATGTGAATTATTCCTCCTTCGCATGTGGGCTATCCCAACAACTTTGACGGAAGTTTCAGCGAACCTTAACACTACAAACTTGTGCAACAACCATTCTTCTTTGGTTAATTCTTCTTATGCTTAATATACCAACGTGGCACCTCTATTCGACAAACAACGTTCTTCATTTTAACCTTATGCAACTTGTGTACGACCAGCTATACCCTCAACAAGAGGTAAACCCCTGCTACGGATTCTTAAACGCCAATGCATCGATTGCGACTACCCTTTTTGCATGTTTTCACATCCATTCACAATATACTCATCGAATCCTATGATCCTTATCAAAACAACATTCTTCACGAACTCTCGCATGGAGGAGTTACTCTCTACGAACGTTACTCTATGAGCAATGGGACATGAATATCACAAATATTGAGGTATCACGAGAACTGCCCTTAGAACTCGATACGACCGAGATAGGTTCCCAGTCACGACATTCGAATTTAGCCTACCTTGACAGATATGCCACTTGTTTTTCTTTGACGACATCTGAAACTACTCCAAGAACTAGTAGGAATCCGAACGATACCTACAACTTACCATGGAGCCCTTACAACACAAACAACCTTATGGTTAGTTTCCAATGAATGACTTTTGACGTTGTGAAGCCTACTTTTCTTGATCGTATGCACAAAACCCCGCAACTCTAACTCGAAAGATTGCTCAGGAATCCGCGTTTCAATACTTGAAGGTGAAACTCTGTAGTACACCCATTCTTTCGTTACCAGAAGGCATAGACGATTTCGTTGTTTTTTTGTGACGCGTCTATCCAAGGACTTAGTTGTGTCTTGACGCAACGTGAGAAAGTCATTACTTACGCATCACGCCAACTCAAGGCTCACGAAAAGAACTACACTACCCACGATTTGGAGTTGGGAGCAGTAGTGTTTGCACTCAAGATATGGAGACATTACTTGTACGGTACCAAGTGCACCATCTACACCGATCACAAGCATCTCTAGCATATCATGGATCAGAAGGAGTTGAACATGCGACAGCGTCGATGGGTCGAACTCCTTAACGACTACAAATGTGCAATCAAGTATCATCCAGGCAAAGCCAACGTTGTGACTGACGCCCTCAGTCCTAAGGAAACCAAACCTAAGCGTCTACGTGCGTTACAGCTTGCTATCCACTCCAGTCTTCCTACCCAGATTCGTGACGCTCAGATTAAAGCATTGAAGGAAGAGAACCTCAAAGCAGAATCCTTACGGGGCATGGAGAAGAAACTAGAATGCAAGGAAGACTGCACTTATTATTTCATGGAATGTGTATGGGTTCCATTCTATGGAAACTTACGAGAGCTTGTGATGGACGAAGCACACAAGTCACGTTACTCGGTGCATCCTGGTTCTGACAAGATGTACCAGGATCTCAAGACTCTCTACTGGTGGCCCCACATGAAAGCTAACATAGCGACTTATGTTAGTAAATGCTTGACCTGTGCTAGGGTTAAGGTTGAAGACCAGAAGCCGTCGGGACTACTTCAACAACCAGAGATCCGAACATGGAAATGGGAGCAAATTTCCATGGAATTCATCACTGGCTTACCCAGATCCCAGCGAGGAAAGGACACCATCTGGGTGATTGTTGATCAACTGACTAAGTCTGCACACTTTCTGGCAATCAAGGAAATGGATAAGATTTCTACACTCACAGACATCTACTTGAAGGAAGTGGCCGCTAGGCATGGAGTGCCAACTTCCATCATATCTGATCGAGCCCCTCGCTTTGCATCTGATTTGTGGCAGGCGATGCGCAAATCCATTGGCTCATGTTTAGACATGAGCACAACTTATCACCCACAGACGGATGGGCAGACTGAACGCACCATCTAGACTCTAGAAGACATGCTTTGAACATGTGTTATCGACTTTGGTAACGGCTGGGAAAGGCATCTACCCTTAGTAGAGTTCTCATACAACAATAATGACCACACCAGCATCAAGGCTGCTCCCTTCGAAGTGGGCGACAGCCAAATCACTGGCCCAGAACTTGTTATTGACACAACGAAAAAGATTGCCCAAATCCGACAACGAATGAAGGCAGCTCGTGACCGTCAGAAAAGCTATGCAGGAAACCGCTTGAGTTCCAGGTTGGGGATCGAGTGCTACTTAAAGTCTCACCTTGGAAAGGTGTGGTCCGTTTTGGTAAACGGGGGAAACTTAATCCGCGATATGTCGGACCTTTCGAAATCACTGAGAAAATCGGCAAGGTGGCGTACAGATTGAATCTGCCCGAAGAGCTCAGTGGTGTTCACAACGTCTTTCACGTGTCGAATCTGAAGAAATGTTTATTAGATGAGACCCTCTTGTTCCTTTCAAGGAACTCACTATCGATGACCAGTTGCGCTTCATCGAGGAACCGGTGGAGATTATGGATCGGGAAATCAAGACGCTCAAACGAACCAAGATACCTATCGTTCGAGTCCGTTGGAACTCCGGTCATGGCCAAGAGTTCACCTGGGAACGAGAGGACCAGATAAAACGCATATACCCCCAGTTGTTTAAGAAAGGTGAGTCCAAGGCTGAAGCTACTTCGGAATTTCGGGAGGAAATTCCAAACTAATAGGGGGATGATGTGATACCCCAGGAAAACGCACAACACAAGTAGCTTCTCTAGTAACTATGTGCTAAATTTTGGGACGAAATTTCTTTCAACTTGGGGATGATGTGACAACTCGTATAAATCCTTGTTACGTTTCGCTTCACTTTGTAATTACACGTACGTTAGATGAATTGAATGTGTTGTTTGATTATTTTCTTGAATGATTTCGAAACTTGGTAATGTGTGATGTGAATTATGTGAAACCGAAACCCGAAATTGAAATATTGGAATATGTTATTTTGTGAATCGAAGCGTTGTATTATATTTCTTTGCGATGCAAACGTTTTAATTAGTTATTGTGTGAAACTTGCGAAACCGTCAATTAGCAAACCCAACCCCCTCTTCTCTTGCGCCAACAACCTGCCCAAACCCCCACCCCATACCCTTGTTCGAAAATTTGAGACCAAACCCGAAACCCACACTCTTTTGTTCCTTTTAGCCCATTAGCCCAACTTCCTTGTGTTTTAAGTATATGCATTTAACTTTGGGAATAAGAAATCAAAATCAAAACCCTACACACTTCTTGTGTGCATCGACCAGGAGACCCCCCCTTTCTGCGCAAACCCTAGCTCTTGTTCGGCTTCTTGATTCGTCTCCTTCTTCCTCATAATCCCTTCTCTTGCTCCAAGGTTAGTATTCTTGATATGGATTGTGATTCATGGTGTGATTTTTGTGGAAACATGGCTGTGATTTTTAGTTGACATGCTAGGGTTTTGTTGTTGCATGATTTGTTTCGGTTATTTATGCGATTGTGTGAATTGATTGATGATATGCATGCATACATGATCATTGGTTGCGTTTTTGGTGAAAATCATGATGTTTGTAACTAGGGTTTTGTGATTTTGATATGATTAGATGGTAATTAATGGTTAGCCTGCTGTTGGTTGTTATTAGGAAGAATCGGGATCGTTTACACGCGTTTTGGGTGTCGTTTAAATGTAAAACAGCATGCTGATTGACGAAAACAGCCAACTTCAGTTGGCTGTAAACAGACCATTATAAATCGAAAATTTGATTTTCTGAAGTCTAAATTATACTTTTTGGAAAAACGCTTCAAATGGCTCTCGAATCATATTTTTCTGAGGTCGTTTGCTATTTTTAGAGGTCCGTTTTGTACAGCAGCTAAAGCTGTGTTTTTTCTGCCGAAAACGTGTGTTATGTTTTTTCGTGATAACTTGAAATCTGGATAGAGTTGGGTCATGAAATTCGTATAATAGATGGCCACGGGTGTCATCGTAATTCTCCAACTGTAATTTTGTTAATCGGACTTACGAAAAATTTTAAATGAATTTTTTCGTGGACTGCAGTCAGAAAGTGACGAATCTAATTACAGCCCGGTAAATGATTTTCATAAAATAATTGAAAATGAATTGAGTCCCGGGATTTTTACACAATGTGATGTGGACTGTTTAGAACATTTTGTAAAATTTTAGGAATTTTTGGAATAAGTTAACTATTTTATTAAAATACCTGAAAACAGCCCAATTTTCGATGTTAAAGCTGAAACAATATAAGTAGTGATTTGCGTGTCTAAATGTCGGTTATGTTATCTAATAATGATCAAACTTGTTATATGTCAACGAAAGTGTTATGTGAAGTATCGTGTGCTTGCTCTTGAGTAGTTATAGGTGGAATGTATATATGGGCGTGAACTGTCAAAGTGAGTGCACTAATGAACTAAATGGTAATCATACTAGGACGTGATTGACCAACCTTGACTGTTATCTATTTTTAAGAGTCCACCCGAGCAACCAAAGGTGAGTTCACACTTTCGTCAAAGCATGGGATTCCCGGTGGTTTAGGAATGGGTTAAATAACAACTATCCCCCTTAGGTGGGATATAATCTGCGTATTCTCCTTGGGTAGAATACGTACCTCCGTCCTTCTTGGGTAGGAGGAAAACCTTAAACTTACTAGACAACAACTCTATCATGAAGTCCCCCATTTTTATATCGACTTAATCGCCGGGCCATTAGCGAACGGGTCATTAGTTAAATAGCGCTATTAGGTCTGACAAGCCTCACATTTTGCTGCAGAGGACGGGAGTGGACTAATTTACTTGGGCACTTAGTCAATAATGATAGACATTGACGCATGGCACTCAAACATGACTTAAGTCAGTAGTCGATATGGTAACAGGTCTAGTGGTTTCCAACATGGGGTAGCCCCCACGGTGTATGGTTATGGGAACAAGGAACTGGATAAATTTTGGTTTGTCGAAACAACTTAACAACTTATGGTTTTTGGAATAACATTGAAACGGACAATCAACTGTGAACTCGCCAACATTTTTGTTGATACATTACTACATGCTTTGTAGGTCGTTAGGTTATTTGCTGGAGCTTGCATTGGAGAAGGAGTCGTTGCGGGACATAAACCGCTGTATGTTCATGAGAAACTTTATGAAACTTTAAACTTATATTTTGGTTTTGAACTTAATGCTTCAGCTGTTAACTTAGACTTTGCTAAATTGTTTGACACCAATTATATTGTTTGTGTCGGGTTTTATTATTCAATATGATTGGTGGCTTGATCCTGGTCAGTCACACTCCCTGCGGTGATACTCCGCTTGTGGATTTAGGGGGTGTGACACTGGGAGACAGACGCGTCATCTTTAGTAGAAGCGGGAAATCTGTTTTAAAGGAAGCATGTTGAACACGTGCCTCAACCAAAATCGTCAACGTTTTAGTGTGCTCTTTGTTGCAGTCGAGGAGTATTTTTCAAGACTCAAGACGATGAATACTCGAGTCTAGGATGCTATCAAGTGCGCGTGAAAGACCCACAAGAGATGCGGCTTGAATCAAGATTGGTATATATAATTATATGTTATATTCTTTTTATTTAGTTATTGCAATCGGTATTATACTATGATATTTTCTACGAATAACGAGAGTCTCGTTATTATATATTTTGTAATTATATTTTATAAAAAATGAACATAGATCCTACAAACTTAAAACAGATTTAGTGAGATTGTCGCTACAATCTTAAAAACCTTATTTATAAGGATTTTGGGTTTACGAAAGAATTTATAATAGAATAAAAAAATATTTTAGAGGTTATGATCTTATAAATATTTTTTTTGGGAAATATGTATGTAGTACAACTTGCTGTGTTTGGATTTATTGAGATTGTGGTACAATCTTAAATCTTACATCGTGATACAAAAACGAATGACTTATGGTTCAAACGTTTGGTGTTGAAACGATTTTGGAATCGTTGTTTTTCTAACATTTGTGTTAGATTGGGTTTATTAGTATAAACCATACGGTTTTTTGTAAATGTTAAATTCTCTAACTTGTGCGTTAGACCGACCTTATTTTTATAAACAATACATTTTTGTAAAAGTTTCACGTTCTAACATGCTTGTTAGAAATGATCATTTTATTTATATAATATAATCAGTGGCGGACCCAGGAATTTTTCCATGGGGGTGCGAAACATTTTTAAACCCCTAGGTATATAAGTAAAAAAATCGGTTCGTATCGGGTCGGTTCGGGTCGTATCGGGTCGTGTCATGTAAAACAAAAGAAATCGCGCCATAACGTCACTACTCATGGTTCCTATCACAAACAAATTGATCCATAAGTTCATCGCTCCATAACATAATGTTTCAATTTTAATTTTCAACCCTAGAAATCGTGTGTAATTACCCTAAAAATCATCTAAACAACATAATCACCCTAAAAATCATCTAAACAACCATAAACAACGTCAAAACACATGAAATTTCAAACCTATTTAAGAATTTTGTTACCCTTTGGTGTCGGACGGCAGTGGTTCGCGGCTGCTGATGACGTGCTGTTGTGGTTACTGTTGTGTTCGATGATCGCTGGCAGGAGACGACCCACGAGAGGGAGGGCGGGAGGAATTCTAAGGGTCTATTGGCCTTATTTTAATTATTATAGTTTGAACTTAGGTTGAGTTTGGTTAATGGGCTAGTAATTAGTGGGCTGATTATGTTTAATGAAATAGTGGGTTAAAGTATTGGGTATTTGGGTTAAGTTGGGTAGTATAAGTTTATATAATTTAGGTAGTTTTTTTTTAATTAGAGTTTACTAAAAAAATTTAAATATAAATCGATAACATTTTTTTACATAAGGTGTGTGGATGAAAAATTCCAAGGGGTGCGGATGAAAAAATTCAAGGGGTGCGGACGAAAAAATCCAAGGGGTGCAGACGGGATTTTCAACGGAAAATAGCACTAAATTTTTTTCCCCGGGGGTGCGCCCGCCCACCTTGGGCTAGGGGTAAGTTCGCCCCTGAATATGATTTAAAGAATGAGTGTTAAATATAAGTTTATTTAATATAAACTAATAAGACATATAATGATTTTTGTAATCATTTGCCTTCTAACATGTGTGTTAGAAACGTTCATGGAAGCGTTAGTTTGGAAGCAATTTTTAATTGTTAAATTTCTAACGTGTGTATTGGAAATGACATATTTATTTGAACAATATATGTGTTTATAGCAAGTCGAATTAACATTTTGTGGAAATGTTAATATTTCTAACGTGCGCGTTAGAATTTCTTTCATATTAACATGATTGTTAAAAATGGTTAAAATACAAATGCTTTGAAATGTTTTATGTAAACATTTTGTATAAGTAATTTGTTGTAGCATTGATTTTAATGAATATAAACACTTATATTATGTTTTGTATGGCTAAGAAATAAAAGGTCATACATTGAAGTTGATGTTTGATTGGTTTCAAGAAATTAAATCACCATAAAGTGATGGTGTGGTATTGATATGAATTTAATGAAATTAAAATCATTTACTAGACTGTTCATATGGAAGAAAAACTCTTAAGTGGAGTTTTATGTCAATTTATTAGTTTTTATTAGAGTTTATATCTCTAATAAAAACTCTAATTAAGTGAGACTTTTCTCCACCCCATGTCTCTTGTATTAAATGTAGGCTATGTACCTAACTTGATGAGGTTGAAAAACTACAAGAGTAAGAATACAAGAATTAAATCACCATAAAGTGATGGTGTAGTTGTGTGGGATTTATTACCAACTTTAATTTGTGATTTCTAAATCTAAATGGTCATGTTTTATATAAAATGACATAAATTTTCTAACACGTGTGTTAGAATATGTGTATTACAAATACAAGGTTAGAGATTGTACATTGTATAAGCCATAAGAAATGGAAATGTTTTATGTAAACATTTAATTGCCTTTTTTGCATAGTTTTTAGAATTCAAATGGTTTGCTACTCTTGCTAGAAGTAGCATTTATTGAACAAAGTATAGGGCTGAGCAGTATACGGTTCAGAACCGTCCGAACCGGGGAACCGAACCGGAACCGCTAGATCCAAACCGTATTTTTGTATATAGGGTTCGGTTCTGGTTCTTAATTGTCAACCGGTTCCCGCGAGAATAGTTTACACGAGAACCGTTTAACCGGTTCGGAACCGAACCAGAACCGTTATAATACGGTTCGGTTCCGGTTCTTAAATTTAGCAATTAACGGTTCTGGTTCGGTTCCAGTTCGGTTCGGTCCGGTTCTGAACCGTTGCACAACCCTAACAAAGTAACAATCTCGTGAATATGATTTGGTGGAAAACAACTTGGTGTTGTTGTGAACAAATTTACTTGTTGAAGTTTGCTACTTAAATGTAGCCTTTGTAACAACTTGGTGTTGTTTTGAGCAAACTTGTCCAAGTTCAAAGTTTCAAGATGAAATGGGAAACTTGTATGTACAAGTGCATGGAATGGAGTACCTCAAGACATGTCATGGGACGATATCGTTGAGAAGATTTCGGTCAGATTATAAAGTGTTGAAGATATAAGCACTTTTATATCTGATGTCTACGTATCGTCTATGCTTCCGTTTAAATTTCTAAAGTGTTTGACGCTTATGATTTAGTTTCTAATGTATTTTATTGTTTTGTGTTCAATATCTTCGGATAACACATGCAATTTTTTACAAAGAAATAAATCACTAATGTTTGTGATGTATACATTATTTTTGAAGAAAGAAATTATATCGTCCACTATACATTTTTAAAAGAATATGGTTTTAAACGGATAGTACATGAAAATATTTGGACATAAACAACTTGAGAGTTGTTGCATTGACTTAAAGTTAAAGACGAAACATCAAATGTATAACCAAATCTTGAGAGAATAATGAAAGAAGGTACTGAGTGTATTGAGATGAAATGCACAAACGAGATTCATGTCAAAATACTTCATTAGAAGTCACTGGAAAATTCACAATTGTGAATTCTAACGTACTGATAGTAAAAGTACTATATGTTATTGTAAACCTTTAATAAATCTTGTGAGATTTGTTCCAAGTGATCTATACGTAGATGCGTCTACCACTTGATTATTGTTAGAACTATATGGAGATTTTACCTTCGTTTGGGAGAGCATCCTAAATATACATATCTCCTAATGAATAACAATAGATGTGTGCAAATCATTTATGGCAAAATTATGAATGCCATGTAGTTGAGTGTCGATCTAGTTGACTCTATCACACACATAATAGTGATCTTAGACGAGGAACATTCAACTTGTTGGTGATGAATGTGTTCACTAAGTGACTTGGATTATGACTTATGTTTAAGTCCTTACGAGTCAAGTAAAGCGTTGGAGATCAAAGGTAAACAAGTTATGTTCCTTATTGAATGATAAAAATTAGCTATGTGCTATATACAACAAATTGTGAGACCTTCCTAAATATTGATGTTTTAGGACTATGAATGAGTCTCAATATTTTGTATTAACAAGGGATGAATGTTGCAAAGTGATATTGTGATATCCTTAGGGCTGTGAAGAATAAGAATGATGCATCTTCTGTTCACATGCTAAAGTATTGTAGTCTAAAGCATGCTAGACTAGTACTTGGTTAATTATCATTCTTAACGGAGACTAATTAACTCTAAACATACAAAAGTGTATAAACACAAAAAGAATTTATGTTCGGACATGTAAGGAAAAGACATGTAACTTTTGAAGAGTTTGTTCAAAAAGCTAATGAGGATAACTCATTGTCTAGGCTTATTCTAGGTGTTAAATTAGAATTATTCTAAGTTGGTGAAAAACTTATGACAATGGCATGTGTTGCTTTGGTTAGCTTGGAAGCTTATGTAAGCAAATGACATATGAGTTGAATTCACTGATACAATGAGGTTGATCTTGTTCAATCATATGTGTATAAACGTCGTCATAAGTGAAGTTACGGAAATGTTCAAATGACAAGAAATGTGGGGGAGGGTCCATTTAGAAACAACCCTCTAAGGGTATGTAGAAATGGTTTTCATTACCCTATCTGGATGATATCCAATAACACTTAAATGTGGGGGTGTCTTGCATTTGTATTAAAAAAAAAAGTTTGGCAATAAGGATTTTGTAATCCAATCTAACATTGCAAACAGACGACTATGTGGAGGACACAAAGGTCGTAGTGCATAATGGAGATGTGTTTGCCTTAAATGATAAGCGTATCTTAGAAAGACATATATTATAACCAGATTCAGATGGCCACTGAGGCTATAGTATTAGAAGTTGACAATAGGCAAAATTAACTTACGAGTTAAGAACACATCATGACAACTGATCTCAAATACACAAAGTTATTTGTTAATGTTATGGATCCAACAACCTGAGGGTTTATTAGAGATCAAGTTGTGGAATGAGACTGAAGCCCATGGAAAAAAAGGTATGTGAAGGACACCTAACTTAGTTGACTGGAAATCCCAAGATCTAAGTCTAATAGGACAACTAACTCATATGCCTAAAGGTGGTCACTGTGGGGGGCATAAATGATATGCATAAGCTAGTATATATGGTTATACATAACCCTAAAGTATAAAAGGGTGTTTAAATACGCCCTAGTCTATTTCTATGATATTCAGTGATAAAGAGTGAGGCTAAGCATAATATGTGGTAAATGATTTGGATAAATCACAATAACCACAATGCTTTTAATGATCTAAGGAGAATCACCTATGTTATAGAAAAGTGGGGTCGCTTCGAATGGAATTGAGGGCACAATTCCTAGAGCTCTCGCAGAACCAAGAAAGTGTTCCACGACCATTATTGGACACGACTATGAGGAGATGACCCGGCTAAGGAGAGTCTTCTGAGAAGTGTATTGTCGTCTACACAAACGGCAGACGAGTTCAAAGACATCGAGATCTACTCAGAGCTAGTGGGCTAAGTGCATTTCATGAGCGAAGGTTCAAAGGGTAACACCTACCTATCGTATGCAAAACTCAACTGTTGAGGTTTAATTGGAAATTTTATGTGTTTTGAACAATCTCCATTCATGTGGGGGATTGTTGGAAAAAATAGTGAATGGATATTTAGTTAATTTATAATTGAGTGAAATTATAATTACAAATTAAACTCCTTCATATGGTGAAACTCTTGAGTAGAGTTTTATGTCACCTGATTAGCTTTTATTAGAGTTTTTATGTCTCTAATTAAATCACTAATTAAGTGAAACTTTTATTAGAGTTTTATGTCTCTAATAAAATCACCAATTAAGATAAACTCTTCACCACCCACAACTCTTGTAAAAAATGGTAGGCTATGTGACTCATTGGAATTATGAGAAAACTACAAGAGAAAGATAATATGTATGAAGAATTCTTGGAGAAGTGGTGAAGACTTGAACATCCATATGTTGGGAATTATATAGAGACAAGTTTTCTCTACTCGATTCCATCACATTCGTATCATTATTTTTCCACAAGTTCAAAAACTATAATTCTATTCGGTGTAACCTCGGGCGCGTGGCCATTTCCGGCAGTACAGACTGCTTCGGCTGTTGTACCTTGGGAGACAGATGCGTCGTCTTTAGTAGAGGCGCGAAATCTGTTTTAAGGGAAGTGTGTTGAACACGTGCCTCAACCAAAATTGTCAACGTTTTAGTGTGCTCTTTTTTGCAGTCAAGGAATATTTTTCAAGACTCAAGATGATGAATACTCGAGTCTAGAATGCTATCAAGTGCGCGTGTAAGACCCACCAGAGACGCGGCTTGAATCAAGATTGGTATATATAATTATATTTTATATTCTTTTTATTTAGTTATTGCAACCAGAATTGTACTATGATATTTCCTACGAATAACGAGAATCTCGTTATTATATATTTTGTAATTATATTTTATAAAAAGTGAACCTAGATCCTACATTTTCCATCTCATTTTTCACCCAATTCACAAACTCTCACTAAATCTCAAAATTCTCATACATTATGGATAGAAAAAACAAGGGTGATGAAAAGAAAAAAGTTCCAAGTTCCGGTTCGAAGGCGAGAGGGCACGACTCGCAAAGTAGACAAGGCGGATCGACTGGTTCAAGTGGTGCCATTTCAATCACAACTCGGTTATTCCCCACACTCTCAACCTCCATATTTTTACGCCCAAATTACACAACCGGGTTTTCACAACACCCAACCCCAACCCAATTTTCCGCCACAATTGTTTCACTACAACAAGGTCCCACGATGGCTACACCCGGTGTGTATGAATATCCTACGAATGCCCAAAACTCTTTTGACCCGTTTGCTTATCGGATTCCACCAACTCAATCACCAAGAGATAATGTCGAACACATACTTCCGATATACGATGATAATGAAGAAGAAGTATTTGCGCCCGCGACTCAAAACTTAGATGAAGACGAAAATGAAGATTATGTCGAAGAAGAAGACGAAGAAGAAGCCGATGATGAACCGAAAGGAAAGGGGGTAAGGCGGATCGTCAAAGTTGGACTAAGAAACAAGAAGAGGCGTTAGCCATAGGCCCATGGCATATGTGCATTGTAGTTTAAACAAGACAAAAGGAAATCGACAAAAATCGGAAGGTTTTTGGAAAAAAAAAAGTTTTCGATCATCACAATGCAACGGTTGGAGGAAGTACCTGAACCATTCACGAAGTATGTTCAAAATGGAAACCTATGCAAGGAAAGTTGAAGTTATTCAATGGCTTTTGGCATCAAGCGTTATAATTTTTTACGTTTACATACTTTTTTTATTTTTTACCTTTATATAATGTTATTTTTTACCTTAATATAATTTATATTTTTTATTATAGGATCGTTTACGTCCTAGCGGGAGTGACGATGCTTATGTTATGAAACAAGCACTAAAAGATTACCAAAAAAGACATGGGGGTGGCTTTCTTCATGTTGAGGCGTGGGAGGTGGTTAGAAAACATGAGAAATGGGCCCCAGTACCATTGTTGGGTGATGATAGTGGTAGTTCGGGGCAAAAAAGAAAGTTATCGGATTCGGGTAACTACCAAGCAGGTACACCGAATACCAAATTCACTAGTGGTATACCTGACATAAACTTAGACCCCTCTCCAAGAAGGCAAAAAAAGAAAGAGAAAAAATATAAAGGACCCGCAACGTCGACCGAAAGGTCAATTGGTATGTCCGACCTCGAAGAATACAAATTTATGAAACAAGAGTTGGTGGCCTTTAAAAAGAAACGAGAGGAAAAATTTATGGCGTTGGCGTTTGAACATCGAGAGGTGGTGAGATCACTTATGTTCGATAAGGATTTGGAGAGGTTTAACAGACCACACGACAATGTTCCACTGAAGATGTTGGAAATCACACTAGCTCGAAAATGCGACATCGCAAAAAAATATAATTGGCCATGTAATTTCTTAAATTTTTATGGTTTTAATTTATTTTACTAGTTTTAATTTTATGTATTGTCTTTTTTTTTCAATTTAGTTTAATGTAATGACGTTATTTAATTGATTATGGTTTATTTATTTTGTTTAAATACATAATTTAAATTAAAAATAAATAGTTTACCTCTACCCAAGAGAGGTGACCGCCCCCTTATTTTTTTGGGTAAAGGGGGACTTAAAGAAGGGAGTTGATATAACAATAGATGATTGGGTGGTAAAAGTTTACCTCTTTCCATGAGGTGACCACCCCTTTCACCCTAAAGTTTAATATCAAAATTTGATTCCCTTAAGTGCGTATTTCTAACATTATGAGTCTAAAATTTTAACATTATCCATCAAATCGGTTAACTAGCAGTGCAATTTAGTCACTTACACACGAAGTACAACTTTTATATGCACAAGAGTATAAAAAGCAAGTGTCTAATGCATAAAGATTAATGAAGATTATTTTTGTATATAATAATTTTAATATTTATATTTATATATACTATAATTTTAACATAAATAGGCAATAGGGGGGGGGGGGTAATTGCACGGACCTCCCATCCGCCGGAGTGTTCTCACTCCGCAGCTAGTACCGTCCCAATACTGCATGGCGGTGAATACCCCAACCGGAATCCGAAGAACCTGGCCGTGGGATGCGGGCGCCAGGATTCGAACCCGGGTCTCTACGAAAGAGAGGGGTGGGACTGGCCAACTGGGACACCCCAGTTGGTTATAAATAGGCAATAGGTGGTTGTAACTTATGCTTAATGGGTTGTATGTGTATTGTGTGGTTGTAATACAATTCTTCAAAAGCATGTGATGACATGTTGTCTTCTGGTTTCTTCACATATGGATATATATGTACACCCACTGTCTTTTTCTTTCTCTCTCTAAAAATCACCTTGCATTGAAGACCTCTAGCAACGCTGGCGGCGTTACCTTGCACCGGTAGAGAGAGTTTCTTTTGACGAAGGACAGGAATGAAGAGTGAACCGTTGTTACCATGTTTTCAGCAGCAGTGACGGGTGGCAACTACATTTGTCACTGTGACCTAGGGAACTGACTTCGATCATAGGCGAAGGTTATGAACTCTGATGTTAATGAAGATGTCTTTGAAAGGTAGATCGGTGCGATGCATTCGAACTTAGGGCAGATCGGCGATGGTAACGGGTGATCCTCAGTCTTTCGGCGTATTAGGTAAGATGTATTTGTTGTATTGGTATTTGGTCTTTCGATTTTAAGTTTTGTAGGTATGTGGTTCCAGCTTCGGGTCATGGTTCGGGGTTGTTTCTGATTGGTTTCTGGTTCGAGTTTTTCAAGTGGGTTTCAGGTTTAGCACGGTTGTACGTCTTTGGTCAACAGTGAATCGGGATCAACTGAAGATGTTACAGAATTCGGGTTATGTTTGGCTAGATTCAGTTGGGTTTTGGTTTAATTCGGGTCTTTCAGGAGTCTCGGTTCAGAGAGTTTGGGACACGGTTCACGCTAACGGGTTCGGGTTTCTGAATCAACAGGTTTGGATGCGGTCAGCTGGTCAACGGCTCGGGTCAACTATGGTCAACGGTCAGATTTGGGTTCAAGTTAACACAGTCAAGATCGGGTCTCGCGGTTTGTGGTTTGGGTCGACTCGGTCAAACCTGGTCAACACAGTGAGTTGACTCGGTCAACTCAACCGATCAACTCAGTTGACTCGGTCAACTCAACCGGTCAACTTAGTTGACTCGGTCAACTCAGTCAAGTGGTTCGATGTCCGACATGAAGACTTGGTAAAAGTTAACAATGCGTTTAATATTTATGTTTTTATATAGTTTGGTGAAATACGCGAAATCGAGCTCAAACCGAATGGATTAGTGTTTAGTTTATACCTTGTCGTTTTTACAAAAAATATTTATATTGATGATTGAATATTGATTGAATTTTGAAAAATAACGACAACTTGTGTTGTCGGGGCGTCCAAAAACAGAGGAAACTCTGCCCGTTTTTCGAGAAAATTCGTAAAACGAAAACACGTGTGATTCAAATGACTTTCATTAAACAAGACGTAAATGCATACTATTTCAATGACGCTTTATAATTTACAAAAACGTTAATAACGCGAATTATTTTATAGAATAAATATAATAATTATATTTATTTTCAAACGTCTAACGACTCGGATTCTTTTATAAAAACGAATATAGTTTTTATTCTTATTTCGGACATCAATTATTCGACATTTTTACCTATGTTTAGTTTAAACATTGAAAGTTCGCAATTTTCTTATATATAAATATAGTTTACATATTTATTTCGAATATGAAACAACACTAACTCTTTTATAAAAATAAATATGGTTTATATATTTATTTCAAACATCAAACGACTCGTATTCTTTTGTAAAATAAATATAGGTATATATTTATTTCAAACGCCTAAACGACATATGAATATATTTTGACGAACCTCTACGACGCGAGACGTAATACGAGTTCATTACATGTTATTTTCATACAAATGTTTATTACATACACAAACGACTTCTCAAGACGACTAACGAGATTCTACCGATATATTTATATAATTCTATATAAATATTTATATATCTTAAATCCCACGAAAACTAACTGTGTATAGACTTAGTAAATTATCACCGACAATAAACGAAACTTAACGAGTATAACTTCTTCGTTTCTTTCAAGTTAACAACTTACTGTCGAATCGTTCGGTCAACGATTCGGTAGAGCTCGGTGACACGTAGTTTAGTTACCGCTTTTATTTAGAAACTTATAAGATATTCCGTGTTAGGGATATTATAGAATGCACGCTAGCGAATCACATTTTGGAAACGACATCACGAAGTCATATATAGCTAGCCTTGCACAAGGATATCCAGGTGAGTTCATAACCCCACCTTTTTACGGTTTTAAATTTTATAAATGTTTTCGGGGTGGAAAGACATGCACGTTTTGTAAAAGCATACAAGGCTTTCGATGAACTTACATTACACATTTCTAACCATGCTTCTAAACAAGTTTTGACTAATAAAAATGGTTTGTGAATTACGACAAACACAAATGGTTTACAAAAGATTTATGTTAATTATACCAGTTTTTCAAACAAGCGTATTTTTTGAAATGTGCATACACATGTATTCTAGTTTTCTAAACTACGAGAAAATACAAGTACAAAGGGTACGTCAAACTAAGGAATGATACAATAGATCATGTTACGAATAGGGTGGAACTTAAGCACTATTAATCACATATACAACTAGACCGAGGAGCAAAGAGTTAGATCTAACGGGTATTGGCAGCCTCACTCTTGGTTTAGACCCATGCGGAAGAGTGCTTTTGTGTCACACTCGAGGTTAATCGACGTAAAAATCACCTAGGTTTTGATGCTTTCTATGTCGTCACACATGTTAATGTCCTTACAAAACATTAGCGATCTTGATTTCCTTACATTTACAACTCACAGCTTACATTTACATCTCATAGCTTACATTTACAACTCTCAGCTTACGTTTACAACTCACAGCTTACGTTTACAACTCACAACTTACTTTTACAACTCACAAGCTTACTATTTACAGTTTACAACTTACATTTACAAACCATGTTTGATACAAATACAACTCATGGGTTCATGCACGCATGTTGTCATTGTCAAGTGTGTACATTGACGGTTATACAAGTTTTACAGACACAGTAGTTTACAAATACAAAGTTTTACGAACATAACGCGTTACACATATGAAGTTTACAAATACAGAGTTTTCACATATCATTGCAGAAGAAAATGATTTTTAGTTCCTTTTCTAAACAATATTTTAAAAACCAGTTATTCCAAAAATATTTATTTCAATTTTTTTTCCAAACAAACTATGAACTCGCTCAACTTTATGTTGATTTTATGTATGTTTTTTTTTCTTGGGTTACTTTTTAAAGTTATGACATGGTTGGAAAAGGAGAACCATGAGGTTTCGAGTACTTAGTGGGCTTTTGTTTTCCAGAAGTCTTAGCTTTACTTGCTTCCGCTGTGCAATGAAGATACCGGTCCAGTCACGCCAGCTCTGATATTTTGGGGTGTGACATGTAATTCAGAAAAAAAACTTAACTCCGTTAAGCTATTTTAACGACGGACTATTTTACAAAAAAAAGTTGACCAGTTCGGATTAGTATCTGCCAATAACTGACTTGAGATTATTATCGGACAAATTGAGTTAGGTGGGATTATTTATTTCTAATTCGTCAAAAAAGAAAAACTAATTTTGGGAATGATAATTAATTCTCTTTGAAAGGTGTGAAGTTTTCCTTAAAATTCATTATACAATATTGACAAATATATACATTGAACATTACACCAAATTGGAGAAAATATCTCCTCGATAGATGGAAAGTATAATAGAGTTGACTAAATATAAAAATTGAATTATTTGATTTTGCCGCTACTCTGTTTGCTGCTATTACCCCCGTCAAGCGAAACGGTAGCGGGCCAACGCGAAGCATCGTACGGAAGCGTTAAAAAGTGGTCGCGGAAGATTTTTGGTGAAGATGTCAACTACCTGAAGCGTGGTAGGAACAAATTTTGTATGAAGACGCCCGGCAGAAACTAATTCACAGACAAAATGATAGTCGATGTCAATGTGTTTGGCTCGTTTATGGGAGATCGGGTTTTGACTTAAGAAGATAGCGCTTTTGTTGTCACATAGAAGTGTAGGGCGGTCCGGTGGGAGAGCATGTAACTCTCGTAGAAGATGCGTAATCCAAATAGTTTCCACCGTGGTGTTAGCCATTGCTCTATACTCAGATTCACAACTTGATCGTGCTATAGTTGGTTGCTTCGTGGTGCTCCATGAGATCAAATTTCCACCCAAATAAATCGAGTAGCCATACGTTGAACTCTAGTTTCTATACATCGAGCCCAATCCGCATCTGAGTAACGCACTAAGGTTGTTTTAGTAGGTTTGTTGAACATGAGACCAAAAGATAAAGTACCCTTAACATATCTCAGAATCCGCTTTATAAGCTGGAAGTGGGAAGTGGTAGGGTTTTGAAGATATTGGCTTGCTTGGTTTACGGCATACAAGAGATCGGGGTGGGTGATGGTAAGGTATTGGAGCGCACCAACTAAGGAACGATAGAGGGTGGGGTCATGAACAGTGGTACCGGTGGAGATGAAAGTGTCAGTTGTGTAGTTGTGTTGAGAGGGGTGGCAACTGGCTTGGAATCTAGGATACCCGCACGATATAGAATATCATAAGCATACTTTGCTTGGCTTAGAAATAGACCGGAAGGAGTGTTAATGACCTCGAGACCGAGGAAATAACTTAAAGAGCCGAGATCTTTGATTTTGAACTCGTTGTGTAGACGGGTTGTGAAACTGTTGATCACTTTGGAATCATTTTCGATGATAATAATGTCGTCTACGTATACAAGTAAATAGACAAGAAAAGTATCGGTTTTGAAAACAAAAAGGGATGGGTCGGCCAAACTGCATTTGAAACCGATCTTGACAAGGAAGGCACGTAGTCTTTGGAACCAAGCACGTGGTGCTTGTTTAAGACCATATAAGGCTCATTTAAGTTTGCAAACATGATTTGGAAATGTTGGGTTTACAAAGCCGGGCGGTTGCTCCATATAGACGGTTTCGGTAAGGTGACCATTTAAGAATGTGTTATTGACGTCAAGTTGACATAGCGGCCACTTGTAGATAGTAGCAAGACTGAGGACTATCCGAATGGTAGAGGCTTTGACAACCGGACTTAAGGTGTGAGAGAAATCAAGACCGGGAATTTGCGTGAACACTTGAGCAACTAAACGCGCTTTGTAGCGGTCAAGGGTACCATCAGCTTTATACTTTATTCGGTATATCCATTTTGAACCCACTACATTAGATTGAGTCTGTCGTGTCACGAGTTCCCATGTATCGTTGTTTCGAAGAGCAGTTAGTTCATCATCAATCACGGTGACCCAGTTTGGATTTTTAAGTGTCGTTTTCATGCCTTTTGGAACCTGGGTGGTGAAGAGAGCATGATGAATATTGTTGAATGAAAAATCCGTGAGGTACGCAAAGTGTCGCGGCTTAAAAATTCCGTTTTTAGACCTTGTTTGCATGGGGTGTAAAGGTGGTGGAGGTTGCATGGGTGGAGGTGATAAAGATGACGTGGATGTATTTTGTGATGGGGGTAGGTGTGGTAGGTGTTAGTACAAACGTCTGTAGCTTCCGTCAGCATTAAGTCATATTTTGTATATTTGTGTCGTTTTGTAATGTATAGCCTGTATGTTAGATTAGCAGATCAGGATATGGGAATGTATTGTAAAAGTGCTGCATTGTGTTAAGCTATGCCAGCCGATCGGACAGCCGTTCGATCGGCTAGCCCAGCCGATCGGACAGGCGTCCGATTGGACAGCAACTCCAGCCGATCGGACAGGCGTCCGATCGGACAGCACTTCTTCTATCCTGACTCTGCCTATAAATACCTGTTCGATCAGGTCATTTGTAACTTTTGCACTTTTGACTCTCTGGTGAACTCATGTCAGTCTGACTTTCAGAGGAACTCTTGTACTTTCATATACGTTGAATAGAAAGATCAGACAGCATTTTAGAGTTGAATTCTGTGTTGATTATCTGTGATTTGTCTTAATGGATTCCGCACATTAGACAAAGTCGATTCATCTTGTTCCTTAAGATTAGATCCTGTGCAAAGGGACCTCACAAGTGGTATCAGAGCATCCAGGGAGCTGAATCGAGATCAACGACACCGAATTCACCAGAATTCGAGCTTCATTTGCCGATCAAAGTCAAATTTCACCGGAGATTTGACATTTCTTGCCGATTAGAGTCAAATTTCACCGGAAATTTGACATATTTCATCTTCTTCTGCTTATTTCTTACATCATTTCTCAGTTTGTCACCATAAAAACAGAATAACTTAAAATTGAACGTGAAGTTACGGTTAAAATTTGATAAAATTGATATCATTCGATTCGCAATCATTCAAAGTATAATCCTGTTGAGTTTCATATTCAAATTCAACCTAAAACGAGATCAAATTCATCAAAAATCATGTTTAACTGTTCATATATGCTGACGTCATCTACGCGCTCGGACAGCTATCCGAACGGATTAGATTAGTTAGTATCTGCCAGTTGTTTGCTGACATCATCAGTGTTAGCCGATCGAACAGCTGACCGATCGGACAAGCATTGTTGTTACAAGTTACTTTTTGCTTACGTCATATTGCTAGCCGATCGGACAGAAGACCGATCGAACGGTAATTGATTGTTGTTATAATCGTACAGCTGACCGATCGAACAGCCGATCGATCGAACAGTCATTCGATCCAAGCACACTTGTGTAATATTTTTGAAAATCACAAAAATTTGTCTAAGTGTTTGATAACTGTTTCAGGTACTTAAAAAATGGATGAATTCATGAATCCTTTCAGTGAGATGTATGCTTTTGCTGGAAACTCGGGAGATGATAGTACTTCTAGCAACACAAATGAGAACACTTCAAATGCAAAGAAAACCTTGACGGATGTTTTGGGCGTGGAAAGTGCATATGGAACATATAACAAACCCCCAAAACTGATGGCGATCGAAGAGTACAGTCGGTGGGCCAAGAAATTTGAAGAATGGTTGAAGGCATTTGCATATACTAGCTGGAAAAGCTTAAATAATGGATATAGTGATGGAGGGAAAGTTGGTGAAAATTTGACATCATCCGAAGAGATAGATATGTTTGTTGCCGAGCAAAAATGCATCGCATTGCTGTTCCAGTCTGTTCGAGAAGATATAATATCTTTGATCTAATACACTAATGCTAAAGATCTTTGGGAAAAGCTGAAAGTTAAATGTTTGGGTAGTGTAGAAATTGTAAAAAACAAAAAGAAACTACTTAGAAAAGAGTTTGATCTATTTGGCTGTTTAAAAAATGAATCAGTTTGTAAAATGATCGAGAGGTTTGGGCACTTGAAGTTAGAACTGGCGAGACATGGGATTATCTATTCTCAAGAAGAGTTAGTCGACAAATTGTTTGACTCATTGGCAGATGAGATGGATTGGCAATACTTTGCCCTGATGTTGAAGAATACGATCACTTCTGAGAATCTTACAGTTGATTTGTTGATTGAAAGACTAGAAAGTCACGAGCTGGAGATAAAGAAAACACACAAAGTCAATCATTCATCATATCAGCAGAACTTGGATTTATATTATCCAAAAAGCATGATTCCAAAGAATACACCTCCCAAAACAGCTTTTTCCGCTAAAAGCTCCAACACATCCAGCAAAGAAAGTGAAAGCAGCAAAGAGAATGCAAGCAGTGGTTTTCACAGCGGATCTTCATCAACTTCAAATCAATCAGCTGCAAAGAACTTATTCCAATGCAACATCGCTGTTGATTTAAAGAACGCTCAAAATTTCAGCGAGGAGTCTGCAAAGCAACAGATGGTTTTCCTAGCCTCTGTGCTGGAATCGTACGAGAGCTTGGTAGCAGGCAAGATTGGCAACACCAACTTAACAAAAGAAGATTATGATCAAATCGATCCTGAGGAGATGGAATTGATCGACATAAGATGGTGCATTGCTAGTGCAGTTCGTCGGGCACAACGCTTTATGGAGATAACTGGGAGAAAGTCAATCGGTGGACCATCTACCAAGTTGGGCTTCGACAAGACAAAAGTGACCTGTTTCAAGTGTAAACAGAAAGGTCATTTTAAAAGAGAATGCCGAAATGCTTATGCTGATGATTCTGAAAATCCATTCAAAGAAGATTACTACAAGAGAGCGATTTATCATCAGAATAAATCAGAACCGCCTAGAATGAAACAACTTGAAGATAATAAAGAAAAATCCAGAGCTCTCGCAGTAATTCATGACGATGAAGGTTTTGACTGGAGCGAGTTATTACCAGAAGAGGATGAGGTTGGATACGCTTTTATGGCAAAGATTGTTAAACCTGTCCCTTATAAAGACAACAGAAATGAAGAAGAAAAGTATGTGAACAGAAAGATGATTGCTCAAAACAGAATGATCAGAATTTCTGAAATATACACTGAAGCAAAAAGGGCAAAGAGATGGGATCCAGACAGAGAATTTTATCTTGACCCCAAAGGAAACATTGCTATCGACTACAAAACCCTCGATCTTGAAACCATAATTCAACAAGTTGCTGATGAAGAAGAGGGTTGGCAAAGAAAATGGTGGGGAAGCAAAGAAGAGAAAGACAACGAGAAAGAAGAAAAGTCAAAGAAGATTGATGATGGGATCATTGATACATCACAAGTGTTGAATGCCGAAAACTTGAGAAAGATGGCTGACAAGGTGCTGGCTGCTAAGGCACTTGAGGTAGAGTCTAAATCCGTATCTGAGTCTAAAGGCCAGGTCAGTTCAAACGAGTCAGCAAGTGCTTCAGGTAAGAAAGTAAATGGTGATATTGACTGCAAAAATTGCATGAAAAAGTGCAAGGTTTGTAGTACAATCACTTATCTCAGTGGTAAGAAAGTCGATGATCTGACAAACAGAGTCAGAGAGGTTGAGGATCAGATCTTGAATCGTGACAAAATGCTAAAAGCTTCGAATGACAGATTAAAGGAATTAACTAACAAAATTGAAACTGATAAAATTGATATAGAAAAAGTTAGGAAAGAAAATGAAAAACTAATTCTTGAAAATGGTCAAATTTCTGAAAATTTTGAAAAGCTGAAACGCACGGTGAAAGATTCTGATGATAGAAACGGTAAAACATACAAAGAAAATTGTCATCTACAAGGTGTTTTGAGGGTTAAAGAAGAGTTAATAAACAAACAACTGGATGAAATTGCGAAATTGAAGCTTCAGTTTGAAGAAGCTAAGATTGAGAATGAGCGTATTAATTTGAAACTGAACAGTTACAACTCTGCAAGCTTTGTTTTGCAACACATTGTTCCAAAACCCATTGGGAAAAACAAAGCTGGCGAAGATGTATACTGTGATGGAACTGGAGTCGGGTTTCATCAAGTTCCGCCACCAGTTCTAAACAATTTTTCAAAGAAGCAATCAGGGTTGGTTAATGATGAAGTTGAAACTAATGAGATAAAACTTCCAGAGTCAATTGATGTGACATTTTCTTCATCATCATCCGATGATAGTGTGCAAACTGAGATTGTTAAAGGCATGGATGAAAGTGTTTTGGATAGTGATGAAGAATGTTTTCTGAAAAATTACATTCCGAAACCAAAATCTAAAAACAACTTAAATGATGAACCGGGTCTTGTGATGTACAAGATGGCTGGTTCTAATAAGTTGTATTCAGACTTTGAGTTTCCTCTGGAGAATGTTAATGTGAACAAATTGAAAAATGTTTTCAAATTGGTTGAAATCGATTTGTCTGAAGTAGCAGGTTTGAATCAGACAAAGAGGCAAATGAATTTTGAGAAAGATAAAGCTTACTATAAGAAACCTGTTATTCCACCACGTTTTTCTAACAACAATCGAAAGAAATGGTCGGGAGGATATCAGGGTGGTAAGAATTATCCGAAAAGAAATGTTCAGAACAAAAAGTTTGTTGAGAAGAAAGTGTTTGTAAACGGTTCAAGCTCACTTTCTGATGTGTGCTAAACAGACTATAAAAATTAACTAAATTAGACTCTCTAAGCTAGACACTAAAAAGCTTTAATTCTAGACTCGACCTAAAACCACACAATCGGCAAGTGTACCGATCAATGTAGTATACCCTAGGAAGTCCGGATATCGAACCACGAGACTCTATGTATCACGTAAACTAGACTCTGACAGACGCTGACAGACACGACTTAACTTGTTTATTTGTTTTGGGGGGGGGGGGTTACGGAAAACTAAGGAAATCTATATTAAACTAATAATCTAAACTAGAGCTAGACTAAAGACGAATGACGACTGTGGACTTTTCTTATATGAGAACGGGACCACCTAGACAAGAATCCTGGATTGTTTTTAAGAGATTACCGATTAAGTTAAATGCACGAGTTATGGAACCGGGATCTTAAAATACTAAACCTATGAAGAACCAACGAGGCCCCTCGACCCTTCTCAAGGAGAAACCTGTGGAGCTACCTAGGCCGTTAATCCTACCGGTTATTAGACGCTTTTCCAATTGTCTAATTATTGTGTAAGTACCCTAATGTTGACCTATTCTTTTCCAATCCTAGATCTAGGGTAGTTTGAAGTAATTAGTTTGACTTGATAGACTAATAACAAGAGCGACAGGTAAACCAAGACATAACCTTTTCCAAGGCCTATCTAAAGCAATTCGCCAGGTAAGACCTACCAATAGTCCCTCACTTTCCAGGTATTAGGACTAGTAGAACACTAAGACTTAGCAAATTATTACCACTTACTTCTAGAGGTTATCGGCCGATTCTCCCTTAAGAGTGAAGGTTTTCTAACGTGATATAGACACTCACCGAAACCCTAAACCCTAATATGACTCTATGTTGTGATATAGACCGTCACTAAGAATCATATGAAGCAAGTAATAACAATAAACCAATTCAAAGTACGCATACACATCAAACCATTAAACCAAACTGCTTACTAAACACAATCACCCATAACAATCACGCAATTAACAAAAACGGTAAAAACTTTATATTAATCCATTCATCAAGTCTAGGTGGTTAATAAATTTATCCAAGCATACTAAAACATGAAAACAATTCAAAGATGTCTAAACACGAATTCATCATAACAAGTTTCGTAAGAAAAGTCAAGAATAAAGAACTAGAAAACCCGATTAGATCTCCAAGTCTTCTTCCCCGAACTCGTATCGATGATTCCTATGCCTTAAGATCTCCAAAAGTTCTCCAAGAATGCTCAACAATTGCCTAAGAAGTCCCCAAAATCGAATTTGGGTTTTTTCAAGTATAAAATTGTATTTATATGACTTTCCATAACAAAAATCGCCAGCTACAGGCTTCTGGCTGGGCGCCACAGGATCAGGGAATGGGTGATGGGGTGCCACCTTGTTTTTCAGCTCATGTACTACCTTCAGACTCTCGCCGGGTGCCAGAAACTTCTCACGGGGTGCCAGAGAGTGATTTTTCAGCTCTTTAACTCTATTTCAACTCCTTGACCTTTCCAACATGCTCCAAGACTTGACTTTCCAATATTTTAACTCGTTTTACTCGGTTTTCCGCATATTTAAGCATCAAGACCTGCGAAACACAATTTGATCAATAGCATGCACATTCTAACGAAAAACAAAACTAAATGTAATGAAAACTATACAAACTTTACAAGAATAAGTATGTATTTTGCAATACATCAAACATCCCCACACTTACTCTTTTTTCGTCCTCGAAAAAGAATTATGCAACGGAATAGAAACAAATAATCACTCGGGTCAAAAGCATAGGTATAATTAATTAAAACCAAGACTTGCGTTAGCCGCGATTGCGAATATACTTGTCCACTTTAAACCCAAATCCAATCCTAAGCCCTTATCATGTGAATTTAATTTAAGTGCGGTCAGTCTACCTAGGGTCTCACACTAGAATCTACGGTCCACCTACTCCCACCTCAAGCTTATAGGACTAAAGGAACGATCACTGGACCAATTCCCAACCGTCTTATATCAAAACCAAGAGAGTTTACAATCAATTTTTTTTCTTTTTTTTCTTTTCTATTTTTGCTTTGCTTTTTGCTTTTTGTTTTCTTTCGTGAGACTAGACGATGCTTTCCCTAACCAAGAGGTATTCTGGCTGTAGAGTCGCTATCCCCAACCACAGATTACTTAGGTTTCGGTACTTTTATTCGGCAAGTCGATTTCACACATCCCAGAGGCATTCCGGCTGTAGAGTCGCTATCCCCAACTCGGATAACATAGACCTGTGTTACTTTCATTTAGTTTCTAACTCACTTTTTATTCTATTCTATTTTTTTTTCGCAAGATCACAAACTCTAACGGTTTTAACTTATAACGGTGCCCCTTATACTCTTATCGGCAGTTTTGATTTCCCATATTTCCCAGATGAAAACCCACTAGCAGACCAACAATTAAGGTATATTAACTCAAAGGGACTTAAAACCAAACCCGGGCCTATCCACATATCCCTAACTAGACGCAAGCTCGATTTATTTAAACTCATATTATTATTATTCGAACCCGAGCAAAAATTCATTTTTTCTATCATTTTCCGCTCTAATTGCAAACTTCTTTTTTATTCGAAAGACATTTTCTGATTTTTTCAATTTTTTTGGATTTTTTCAATTTTTTTTTTAATTTTTTTTGTATTTTTCATATTATTGACTCAAGACTCACTAACTAAGACCTAAACGACAGTTTCCCATCCTATCCCCACACTAAAACTCTACATTGCCCTCAATGTAGGATGGAAACCGACTCAAAAGACTAAAATAAATAAGAAATAAAAATACTAAGGGCATAATTGGAAAGGACTTAGCTGGTTTTATAATCACATAAGCTCCATAACTCTCGTCCAATCCAGCTCGATCGTATAACATTTCGGTCGCGATCGGCTTTAACACTGACTAACATGCTTGGAAAATGCCTGAAATTTGAAAAGCAGCTCCGAAATCACCCGAATGGAGATTGAGTACGGGTGGTACATCTTCAAACCTGCATAAACAAAAACAAGCAAAAACCAAAGCAGTACCGACTCTAAAAAAATGGACTCAAAAAATACTAACTAAGACTCAATATACAAAACTATGACTCTATACAAACTCTACAAAACCTCCCCACACTGAAATTTAATCAGGAGACTTCTCTTTGATTTGAACCCGGTCTAGCCCATTTAATTCCACCCGTTCCTCATAAACATTTAAAAATTTTGTAGTGGAATTATAAAATGATTTTAAAATTTTTAATGGGTTAGAACACCAAAATTTGAAATTACCTGGCAAGAGCTACTGAAACACTATCCCAGGTGTCCTTCTCGTTGCCTTCTCCCGTGATTTTAAACTTTTACTTGCATTCGCTATCATTACCACGGGCCAGCTGTGGTGGTCTTCCACTTCCACCACCACTTCTTCATTTTTGATGTCCGTCATTGGGTTTCCTACAAGTAAACCTTCTAAGTATGCAAGGTCACCCTCCGGATCAAACGTACCTACTTCTTCATCTACCGACAAATCCTCTAACTCATCCGCAAATTCTCTCTCCCAAAACAAATCATCTTCACTCTCCCCATCCTCTTCATCTAACAAATCCCATATTGGTTCGGTGGGACAAGACTCATCATCAGAGACATCCAGGTCAATATGATCACCTGCCATTAAGAGAGTAGAAAGAGCAGAACAAGGTAGAGAGAACAAAAAACTAACTAAAAAAAATTACACAACTATACAAATAGCACAGATTTGTCAATTAGGTCTAATCAAAGCTAATAAACGCGATTGCCAAGAGTCCCCGGCAACGGCGCCAAAAACATGATGTGTGCTAAACAGACTATAAAAATTAACTAAATTAGACTCTCTAAGCTAGACACTAAAAAGCTTTAATTCTAGACTCGACCTAAAACCACACAATCGGCAAGTGTACCGATCAATGTAGTATACCCTAGGAAGTCCGGATATCGAACCACGAGACTCTATGTATCACGTAAACTAGACTCTGACAGACGCTGACAGACACGACTTAACTTGTTTATTTGTTTTGGAGGGGGGGGGGGTTACGGAAAACTAAGGAAATCTATATTAAACTACTAATCTAAACTAGAGCTAGACTAAAGACGAATGACGACTGTGGACTTTTCTTATATGAGAACGGGACCACCTAGACAAGAATCCTGGATTGTTTTTAAGAGATTACCGATTAAGTTAAATGCACGTGTTATGGAACCGGGATCTTAAAATACTAAACCTATTAAGAACCAACGAGGCCCCTCGACCCTTCTCAAGGAGAAACCTGTGGAGCTACCTAGGCCGTTAATCCTACCGGTTATTAGACGCTTTTCCAATTGTCTAATTATTGTGTAAGTACCCTAATGTTGACCTATTCTTTTCCAATCCTAGATCTAGGGTAGTTTGAAGTAATTAGTTTGACTTGATAGACTAATAAGACCGACAGGTAAACCAAGACATAACCTTTTCCAAGGCCTATCTAAAGCAATTCGCCAGGTAAGACCTACCAATAGTCCCTCACTTTCCAGGTATTAGGACTAGTAGAACACTAAGACTTAGCAAATTATTACCACTTACTTCTAGAGGTTATCGGCCGATTCTCCCTAAAGAGTGAAGGTTTTCTAACGTAATATAGACACTCACCGAAACCCTAAACCCTAATATGACTCTATGTTGTGATATAGACCGTCACTAAGAATCATATGAAGCAAGTAATAACAATAAACCAATTCAAAGTACGCATACACATCAAACCATTAAACCAAACTGCTTACTAAACACAATCACCCATAACAATCACGCAATTAACAAAAACGGTAAAAACCTTATATTAATCCATTCATCAAGTCTAGGTGGTTAATAAATTTAGCCAAGCATACTAAAACATGAAAACAATTCAAAGATGTCTAAACACGAATTCATCATAACAAGTTTCGTAAGAAAAGTCAAGAATAAAGAACTAGAAAACCCGATTAGATCTCCAAGTCTTCTTCCCCGAACTCGTATCGATGATTCCTATGCCTTAAGATCTCCAAAAGTTCTCCAAGAATGCTCAACAATTGCCTAAGAAGTCCCCAAAATCGAATTAGGGTTTTTTCAAGTATAAAATTGTATTTATATGACTTTCCATAACAAAAATCGCCAGCTACAGGCTTCTGGCTGGGCGCCACAGGATCAGGGAATGGGTGATGGGGTGCCACCTTGTTTTTCAGCTCATGTACTACCTTCAGACTCTCGCCGGGTGCCAGAAACTTCTCACGGGGTGCCAGAGAGTGATTTTTCAGCTCTTTAACTCTATTTCAACTCCTCGACCTTTCCAACATTCTCCAAGACTTGACTTTCCAATATTTTAACTCGTTTTACTCGGTTTTCCGCATATTTAAGCATCAAGACCTGCGAAACACGATTTGATCAATAGCATGCACATTCTAACGAAAAACAAAACTAAATGTAATGAAAACTATACAAACTTTACAAGAATAAGTATGTATTTTGCAATACATCACTTTCTGATGAGGAAAATGAATTTTTTTTAAAATCAAACAAAGAGTTCTTTGAAAAGAAGGCCTCACAACCTCAGTCTGAAGGCACAAGCCGGGTAGTTGACACCCGAACATGCTTCAAATGCAATCAAGTTGGACATATTGCACGAAAGTGTACCAACTTGAAGCCTAAGACTGAAGTTGTGATGAATTCTATCAAGAAAGATGTTGTGAAGGGAAAAGCTCCATTAATTGTTGAGAAACAGGTTTTGAAAAATGATAACACCAAGATCAAAACTGAATCTGTTAAGAATCTGGTATCTAAAAATGACAAATTTTACAAACGAGTTGCGCCACCTCAACAAACATGGAAGCCAAAAGTTGTTGAAAAGAAAGCAAATTCTTCAAAACCAAAGGTGTCTGAGACTGAAAAATCATCATCTTCAATCAAGAAGATGTATGTACCTTTGGATTTATATGAGAAACAAAAATTGATTTCTGAAAAGAAGTATGTGGTGAAGAAAGACCAACCATCTGGTCAACCTCAAAGAGACGAATTTTTCTTATTCAAAGAGGTTGAGGCTGGGTCTGCTGAAAACTTAAAAATGAATGATAAAAATTTTCCGCCACTTTACACTGCTAAAACTCACATCAAAGTCAAGTTACCCGAGTCAAAAGAGGCTTGGGTAGCATCAAAATCTCGCTAAAGATTTTGGACGTGCCGGAGCTTCCTAGTTGGTTATCGTGAAGCATGAATCGGCATCTTTATTGAATTGTTTGTGAAATGTGCAGGAACTTCCGAAAGCTATTTCAAGATGGATTATGGATAGTGGAGCGTCTCGACATATGACAGGGAAGACTGCATTGTTGTATGATGTTAAAAATATCAATGGTGGTTATGTGGGATTTGCTGGTCATGAAAGTGGTAGAATTATTGGTGAAGGAACGTTATCCAATGGGATTGTAACATTTGAGAGAGTTAATTACATTACTGAGCTGGAGAATAATCTGCTGAGTATTTCACAGATTTGTGACAATATGTAAACCACTCACTTCACAGACAAAGAATGTTTGATCTTGAAACCAGGATTTGTTGTTCCTGAAGAATGGATTATCATGAGGGCACCTAGAGTGAATGACTTATATTTGTTAGACATGAGTGTAGCAACTACAACAACAGGTCAGGCACATTGTTTTGTTTCTAGAGCAACAGAGAAAGAATCGAAGTTGTGGCACCGGAAGATGGGGCATATACATCTTAGAAAAATGAATTATTTGGTGCACAATGATTTAGTTCTTGGAGTTGATATCAAAGGTTTTCATCTGGAAGGGGAGTGTATTAGTTGCATTAAAGGCAAACAGAAGAAAAAGTCACACCCTAAAAAGCAAGTCAATTCAGTTTCCAAACCATTAGAGAGATTACATATGGATTTGTTTGGTCCAGTAAACGTCAAAAGTATTACAGGGGATCTCTATTATCTTGTGGTTACTGATGATTATTCCAGATTTTCATGGGTATCATTCTTGAAGACGAAAGATGAAATGTTTGGAAGTTGAACAGAATGAAGTTGCTCAAGAAAATCAGACAGTTGCAAATGATAATCAAGAATCTAAAGACAGGCCTGTATTTGATCGTGATGAGTCACCAAAATGTCAACATGAGTTCAAATGTTGAGTTTGGTGCTAATCATTTGAATACTGTGAAAATGAAAAGTCTAATACAAGTTCATTAATTTGAAACTTGTAATTTTCAGAAAAAGTTTGATTAAAACATCAGTACGCTTTGTATCGGGTCAACCAAGGTCATTAAATTGGACTTGGTCGACAAATCAAGTACCTAGGGTCATTAATTTGGACCTAGATACTTAAGTGGATTTTCAAACACTGATTTGGTCAAAAAGTCAAAATGTCAAAGATTTGAGAAATATAGGAATGCATGGATCGAACAGCTGACCGATCGGACAGCATTGCTAGCCGATCGGACAGCACGCCGACTCAATGACACCTATAAATAGGTGGTCAAAGTTCAGTCAATACGGCTACATGTTCGATCGGCTGACCTTTCTCTCTCAAACTTTCTTCATCTGATTTCTCATTGTTTCTCTTTGGATTAGAACATTGGTTTGTTGGTTTGCACATCATTCACAATGCCAAAGGTAAGTTTTTTTTTTCACATCAAAATCCATCATCTGTTCCATCTGTTCTTCATGCCGTAACTGTCATCTTCTTTATAATCAGATCTAGGAATTTCTAGACATGTTTGATGAATTCTAAGTACAGGGTCTTGGTCGGAATGTTAAGATCTATAGATTTACCGGTTTAATTTGTGTAATATCATGTTTAAATCGTGTAGATCTGGTGATTAGCGTTACGATAACCGGCTAGGTTTTAGGGAAATTAAACCTTGTTTAGAACGAATTAGAAAATAATGAACATAGGGTTTTGATCGCGACAAGATTCTTATCATAGATCTATGTTCAATCTTTGATAATCTGACTGAAAAATTTCTGAGTATGAGTGTTCTTGTATGTTCTTGAAGAGATGTCAACCGATCGGACAGTAGTCCGATCGGATAGCCATCATAGTGGTTGCAATAAGTAGTGTTGCTTGTTAGGATAGCTCATGCCTTGGAATTTGTGCAATATTGTGTCTTCAATGTGTAGATTGTTTCATGTTGAATTTTTGTGCTAGCCGATCGGACGGCATTACCAGCCGATCGGACAGCATTCATTGAAATCTGTGCAAAATTGTGCTAGCCGATCGGACAGCATTTTCTGCCAGCCGATCGGACAGCATTTTCTGCCAGCCGATCGGACAGCATTTTCTGCCAGCCGATCGGACAGTGTTACCAACCGATGATCGGACAGTGTTACCAACCGATCGAACAGCTTTGCCAGCCGATCGGTCTACATTCTATCATACCTTGTTGACTTTTCTAAGTGTCAGATATGCTAGCCGATCGAACAGCATTTGTTAGCCGATCGGACAGCATTGCTAGTCGATCGGACAGCATCACTAGCCGATCGGACAGCATTGCTAGCCGATCGGACAGCTTGCTCAAGGGGTTTCTCAGTGTTAGAAAATTTTTCAAAATTTCCATTTTTCATCCTTATGTCTCAAATCCTGTGTAAATAATTAATAATGTATATTTTTTCAGGGAAGAGGAAAGGATACTGATAAGGGTCACAATGTATATTGTGTAATTGATGAGGCTAACACAGAGAATACAGTGGTTGAAAAAATGGCCAAATTCTTAAGAGAAAGCAGAGTTGCAAAGGCTTTATCTGACAGAACTGCTATATATGAATCTCATGTAAGAGCCTTCTGGAGTACACCTAGATATGAAGAAACTGATAAGACGATACACTCAGTTTTAAGAAAGAAGGACAAAAAGGGAAAAGATGTAGAGTTTAATTTTGGTGTTGGAGACATTAGAAGGGTTCTAGACTTAAAAGATTCTGATGACGATCCCACAATCATGTCTGAACGTCTTGCTAAAGGATTATGGTGCAGAATGGGATTCACTGGTCATATCAATGGAAAGATGACTAAGACAAGTTTCTCAAAGGCCTACAGATTTTTGTTGCATTGCATGGTTCATTCATTGTCACACAGGAAAGGAGCATATGATGAAGTATCAGATTACATCATGAATATTATCACAAGTTTGGTACTGAACAGACGTTACAACATTTCTCAAGTAATCTTTGAATATATGAAGGAGAATTGCCAAAACAAAGGTGACAAGTATATCATGTATCCAAGGTTCATAATGATGTTGATAAATGATAAGTTCAAAGATCTTCCAAAAGTTAAGAGTGACATTATGGATATGAGAAATATAACGACTGAGACCATTGCAAGAGTCACCAAAGAAGATGATGCAAAAACAAAACAAATGATATGCAAAATCAAGAATCCAGACTATGTTGCTCCTGAAAATGATAAATGGAGACATGAGAATAGTGATTCAGATAGTGAAGATGTGAAGATGAGTGAGTTAAAGGAAAAGAATACTAGATGGTGGGTTGAGAAAGTAAAAGATGGGAAGAGAAAGAGAACTCCAAAGACGTCCCCTGCAGTTTCTATTTCGAAGAATGTAGAAAAGGGTATAGTGAAAGGGGGAGTCATAAGGTAATTAGAATTTTATATTGTTAAAAGTTTCTAATAAATTTGTCAAAATTTGTTTTGCAGGGTCTTCTGGAGAACCGCAACAAAGGCTGATAGATGAAACAGTTCTGGAACCATCAGTAGTTATTCAAGAAGGAGCTGAGTTGCTATCACAATCTCTTCAAAGCTTTTTAAAGAAGAATGAGGATGTTGCTAAAGGTGTTAAAGGCAAAGAACATGAAGGTGTTGTTCAAGATGTATCAAGTGATGAAGATTCTGAAGCTACAGAATCAGAATCAGAACTTGATCCAAATACTCTTGGAAGAGGCAAAGCACAACTCAAGAAAAAGCCTTCAAAGAAACAAAAGACATCAGATGAGGAAGATTCTTCTTTTGAACCAGATCAACCAAAGAAACAATTAAAGAAGCATAAAGCTTTTCAAACAGGAGTTATTCCTAGAAGTGTGCGAGCAAAGAAAGGAGAAGCTCAAGTTCAAAAGGATCAAGGAGGCAAAGGTAAGAAGCAGCCTGAATCATCTAAGGCTAAAGAACCGGAAAGTCAACAGAAAGTTGATCAAGATGACTATATTGAAGTAACTGAGGGTGGAGTCTTTTCTTCAAGATTTCCGCAAATTCCTGAAAATATTGAGATTCCAGAATCCTCACGTCCAAAAGTTTCAGATGATTTCTTTAGCAATCTTCCACCTGCATCAGGAGATCCTTTAGAAGATTTGAATTTTGAAGATGATTTATTCAATAATGAAGCAGTAAGGATTCTGGCAAAGAAAGTTAAGGAACTTGAGAAAGAAAAAGAAAGGGCTGAAAAAGAATGTGATATGTTATTAGAGCAAGTAAACAAGCTGATGAAAGCTCATGATTAAATAAGATTGGTGCTAATCAACCATGAAGAAGAAATGAAGAAAGTAAAGGATGATGGTGATAATAATTCTAAAGTCATTGAAGTTCTAACTGCAGAAATTTCTTCATTAAATGAGAAGACAAGGAATCTTCAGGATGTGAATCAGACACTTAATCAGCTTCTCAGTGAAATGAGTGAAGCTACATCTAATGAAATGAACGCAATGAAATTGGAGATGGAAGCTATGAAAGCAGATAAAGTGGTAAAGGATGAACAACTTCGAATGTTATACTCTGTTATGGAAAGTCATCTGAAAATGGATGTTCAAGCTGCATACAACGAGATTGAAGTAAGAAGAGTTGAGGAAAGAAGACTTGAAAGAGAAAGAAGACTAGCTGAAGATGCAATTCAAAAGAACAAAAGTGTTGTTGAAGATGTTCAGGAAGCTGGTGGTTCTTCAAGTCAAATTGATGTTGAAATGATTGAAGTTGTTCAAGAACAAGTTGCTGAAGAACAAGTTGATGAAGGTATTCAAGAACAAGAACAAGATGCACATGGTCAAGACTATATGTTAGTTGGTGAGCCTTCTCTACTCATTGATTCTGATGAAGTTGTTCGTAGAGTTGCTGCTATACAAAAGAAAAGAAAGGCCAAAGAAGTGTTGCTACTGGAATGGAAGACGCAGCAATTTGTACTTGTTGGTAATGCTTCTACAGTGCCTTACAACATAAAAGAAGCTCTACGCATAATGAAAATTATGAGAAGAAGAAAAGAAGCAAAGAAAGCTCGTGGAGAAGAAGTTAGTGATTCTGATGCTGAATTGTTTGGAGATGAAGAAGAGAATGAAGATGATAATGATGATGAAAATGAGTCTGTTCAGAAAGATGATGATAAGAAAGATGATAATGATGATAAGAAAAATGATGATAATGATCAAGGTGCTTCGGGATTCCTGGTTGAGAATCCTATTGATGAACAGAAGATTGAAGAGTTTCTGAATGATCAGATCAATGAACAAGAAGATGATGATCAGCAAGAAACTTCTACATCTGGAAAACAGCACGTAGATCAGGTATTCCTCACGAATCCTACTGTCATTTATTTACATGATAAACATGAGGAAGTGATTGAAGTTAGGAGGTCAAGAGAAGAGATGTTAGAAGAGTTGGGATTAGAAGAAGGGAAATTTAAATTCGATATTGAAGATGAGATTCCTCAGTCATCTGAAGACATTTTTGAACCAAGATATGCTTTTGAAGCCGATCATTACAATGACATAATTGTTGAAGATGCTTCAGATTCATCTGATGAGGAAACTGATTTTCACTATTCGGGAGTTGATGCGACTTTTCCATCATTTGCTGAAATGTTCAAAGACCGAAATGAAGATGAAATCAGGAGAAAGATTGTGGAGAAAGTGTCTACCGAAGGTATTCGAGAAACCATACCCAGAGAAAACCTTGCTGAAGAAAGAAAGAAATGGTTCAAAATAATGCCAAAGGAGAGAAAGAAACTTAGGGCACTTCAGTTCTTCACTCACAACAAAGATCTTTCTTGGGGTGACATTCTTTCTTGGGGATACTTGGAAGATTTACAAGTCTAAGCAATCAGACGAGAACAGGGAGTACAGTACTTTGAGTTTTTGGCTGATATCAAAACTCTTCCGTGGTGGGATATAGATGAGTTGGTGAAAACAAAGAACATTAAAGAATTCTACCATGGATTGGATGTGAAGCAACATGATCAACGTTTATGGAACTATGTGAAGTTGCAAGCGAAGAAAAGGCATCCTGATTGGAAACCACATTACCCAGATCAAATTGTCAAAATCCTAGAAAATGGTGAAAAAGATATTACTCTGGATATCAAGCCTCCTCGTTGTTTGAAGAACATGCCTTTAAGGGCAATGGAGCAAGATTTCCATGAAGAATTTGAAGGGTGGTTATACAATCAATCTACGGCCGAGGCAATAATTTCATTACATAACAAGTCCACTGGAGAAGCAAGAAGGATTTGTGTGTTAGATCCTATGTGGCTTGTGAACTGCTCAAAGAAAGACATAGATTGCCTGTTTTACAACAAGATAGTATATGAAAGGCCTGACAGAGAGCAAGCAATGCAATATCAAACCATTGTGGATGTTTGTTTTGCGCAAGACATCAATTCTGGAAGATACTGGAAGACAAAATGGAGAGATCTGGAGATTGATGAGTTCTTGAAAAGATACAAGCGTGAACAACGTTCCAAAAAGATTGCCGAGCATGCTGCTAAGATGGGAAGACGTAAATTGGGGATTGTACCTCCAACAGATCAAACACCAATTGAATCTGAAGAAAACAAGATACCAAAATGGGATCGGAAGCGTGATGGTGATCCTGTTTACGGAAACTGGTGGTTGACCGAAGGAAGACATAAAAGAAAAAGAATGTTAGAAGAAAAAGCAGAGATGAGAAGACAGAGAGCTCGTGAAAGAAGACGTAACAGGAAGAATTGAAGACTATGCTGGAAGGAACTACAGCTACATCCGAGGGGGAGTCTGTTAGTACAAACGTCTGTAGCTTCCGTCAGCATGAAGTCATATTTTGTATATTTGTGTCGTTTTGTAATGTATAGCCTGTATGTTAGATTAGCAGATCAGGATATGGGAATGTATTGTAAAAGTGCTGCATTGTGTTAAGCTATGCCAGCAGATCGGACAACCGTTCGATCGGCTAGCCCAGCCGATCGGACAGGCGTCCGATCGGACAGCAACTCCAGCCGATCGGACAGGCATCCGATCGGACAGCACTTCTTCTATCCTGACTCTGCCTATAAATACCTGTTCGATCAGGTCATTTGTAACTTTTGCACTTTTGACTCTCTAGTGAACTCATGTCAGTCTGACTTTCAGAGGAACTCTTGTACTTTCATATACGTTGAATAGAAAGATCAGACAACATTTTAGAGTTGAATTCTGTGTTGATTATCTGTGATTTGTCTTAATGGATTCCGCACATTAGACAAAGTCGATTCATCTTGTTCCTTAAGATTAGATCCTGTGCAAAGGGACCTCACAGTAGGTACGGTTTGGTCAGTGGGATGTGGTTGTTGATCAGTGGGTATTGTAGAGGTGATTTGGTCTTGGGTGGAGTTTGTATTATGTGAATTAATAAGTCGGGTAGGGATGTATGGAATATGTGAACTATATATGGATGGGAAAATAGGACAAGGTGAAGTTCAAGGTATTTGGTTATATGGAGTTTGGAGGCTGGTCGTTGGGTGTGAGTTTGGAACAGTGTTAGAGATCTCAATTGTGGGGGATGGGATGTTATATTCAAAGTTGGAAAGTGGTAATTCAATTTCTTCAGCTGTGGAATTATTTCCGGTGAATGGGAATGCGTCTTCATCAAATTTGGCATGACGGGTTATATAAACTCGTGATGTAGTCACGTCAAAACATCGATAACCCTTGTGTTTTGGACTATAACCAATAATCATATACACGGGGCACTTCGCGGTGAGAGTTTGTGTTTGGTGTAGTCTCGAAGATAAGGGAAGACACGGCAACCGAAAACTTTGAAATTTGAATATGTCAGAGGTTGATGAAATAAAATTTCGAATGGAGATTCATTATCAAGAAGAGGTGTCGATAGACGGTTTATGATATATGTAGCCGATGTGAAGGCATCAATCAATAAATTTGCGGGTGCATGTGTGTTGAACATCATGGCTAACCTGGTTTCGGTTATGTGACGGTGTTTTCGTTCAACACGCCCATTTTGTTGGGGTGTGTGCGGACATGAAAACCGATGTTAAATACCCCATTGATGAAAAACTTGTTGAACCCGATTGTTTGTAAATTCGGACTTGGCTTTTAGGGGATAGAACCAAGTGAATCGTGAATGATCATCTACAAATGCAACATAATATATGCTAATCCAGGAACCGGCAAGTTTGACGGAGCCTTAGTCCCGATACGACGTGTTCAGTTCGTTATTATTATGAAGAAAGGAGTAGAAGATAGATACGACACCGAGCAGTCACTTATAATATAATATGCTCTCTTATTCATATCTGAAAGTTACCGCACCGTGAGACCAGTTGGACAGCATGTCCCCTCTGGGAACCAAAAGCTTGTCCAAATGGGAACCCGAAGTCCCTATTTATAGACAACTACCTACACCCATCCGGATGATACTATGCCCATCCGTCCGGATGGTCATCCGTCCGGATGGTCATCCGTCTGGATGGACTTTGATAATTACAATACCGTGTTCAACTTTCTCATATTCTATACAATATTCAACACACGCTCTATCTAACTATTCGCACAGTGGCAGACGTACGAAATATGCACCAAAAGATTCCCCTCGGCTGTCACTGTCGAATACACTTTGAGAACCTTGAGCCGTGTTTGAATATTCTGCAATCTTCAACTTTTCTGCAACTTCAATCAAGTATCTTGAAATCTGACAATAGATTCCCCCTCGATTGATGATTCGGGTTTACTTTTGACAGCATCGAGTACGAATTCCCCCTGAAATGAGTCTTCAGGTCTTTTGCACAGTTTACGACTCTCCTCTGATTTTCTAAACTGCAACCTTCAAGAATAATCACCAACTTGAAACTAATCAATGCAGCATCCTCTGTTTCAGCTTTAACCGTATCCGAGCTCAGTTTTTGATATGACATATCAGCACCACGATCTCGCATTCCGCCTGCGCGATCTAAGAATGTACATAAACTCAACTGACAATTGATAGAAACTTTAAACACCCAACTGGTTAAATTCAAATCCGTGATTCCCCCTGAAGATCTGATATCCTGTTTATCGTGATCAACGTTAACGCACAGTAAGAATGACAGATCCGTGTAAACGGTATTCTCCGCAATCAGCAAATCTTCATCGGAAAACAAATCATCTGGTAATGTAATCCGATCGCTGAAGCATTCGTCTACAATCAGATTCATCTCCTCGGATAATCTAGATCTCAGAAGCTATCATCCACGATCACTTTCAGATCTCCGATGCTTTCGTCTACGATTAGATATCAACACCTCGGATCATCTTGATCTCGGAAGCTTTCACCCATGATCAGATTCACATTCCCCTGATAGTCTGAAGTCGAAACAACCCGAATACTATTGTAGTGTCACGAATTTCAAAAATGCCGTAATTTCACAATATGACATTGAAAATTTTTGTTCTCCCTCATTTTTGCAAATTCTGACGTCTCTATCACTGAATTCCCCCTCAAACTGAGCAATTCATTCCTCTTTTATCTGTGAAAAACTCGACTATGCCGAAATATGACAATTTTCCTCAAAACGTCAGTTTTTCATCGTTGCGGATTTTACGTTTTGGCCCATAAATAGTCAGATAACCTGAATGATAAACATTCTACACCAGTATCACGACTACCCCACTAATTTCCATAATCCGTGATTGCATCATTAAATCTGTTCACTAAAGCCCCAGACGGTGTCCCCGAACAACCCAGCTTGGTCGTTAAAAACCCGAAAAAAATTTCAATCACCAAATTTTTCTGGAGACTCTCCTTGTCGTTGCGATAAAAAAAATGCCTTTTTTATGCATTAGATCATCTGGTCGAATGGCATGTTGTCAGATGGTCATCCGATCGAATAGGTCTTCTTGTCCGGATGGTCATTCAACCGAATGGCAAAAGGGACAAACTTGTGTTTGTGGATCGGATGGTCATCCGATCGAATGATCATTCGAGAACTGATCATTCAAACACAAGATAATGACATGGGTCGGATGGTCATCCGATCGGATATGTTCTACCAGCTCAAGAACACTCCAAATCACGTTTTTTCGATCCAGAAACTTTATTTGTGTGAATTTCATGATGAAACTTCACAGGATTGTGCGCGAATCAATTCCGAACAGAATGATGTCTTCAATTCCAAAATCCATCCATGAATCGACCTTTATTTTGATGATTTTCTCTGTTTTAACGTCAAAACTCCCATTTGATGAGCTTGGGTGATTTAATCAACTGTTAGATCGATTAAATCGGTACCGCAGCTCTGATACCACTGCTAATCCAGGAACCGACGAGTTTGACAGAGCCTCGGTCCCGATACGACGTGTTCGGTTCGTTATTATTACTAAGAAAGGAGTAGAAGATAGATACGACACCGAGCAGTCACTTATAATCCGGTCTCTTATTCATATCTGAAAGTTACAGCACCGTGAGACCAGTTGGACAACATATCCCATCTGGGAACCAAAAGCTTGTTCAAATGGGAGCCCCAAGTCCCTATTTATAGACAACTACCTACACCCATCCGGATGATACTATGTCCATCCGTCCGGATGGACATTGACAATTACAATACCCTGTCCAACTTTCTCCTATTCTATACAATATTCAACACACGCTCTATCTAACTATTCGCACAGTGGCAGACGTACGAAATATGCACCAACAATATAAGTAACCATCGGTAGATAAAACGGGTGCGGGCCCCCAAAGATCACAATGTATTAGGTCCAAAACATGTTGAGATCGTTTAGAATTATCAACAAAAGGTAAACGATGCGCTTTAGATAATTGACATGATGAACATAATCCAGGTTTAGGTAATAAAGATGTAACAAAAACATGCCCAAGTTTATTCAACAAAGAAACAGTTTCAAACGAGACATGTCCTAATCTACTATGCCACTTATTATACGACGCACGAAGATGAGAAGCGGTAATAGCCGTGACAAGAGACTTGTGGCCTTGAGATAGGACATAGAATCCATTTTCACACGTGCCTCTAGCGAGGACCGCTCCAGTTTTTCGATCCTGAATGTGAAAAAAATTGTTAAAGAACAAAACATCAACGGGTGAGTCATTTGTTAACCTGCTTATAGAAAGCATATTTTTTGTGATGTTAGGAACAACGAGTACATTTTTTAACGGTAAATCATTATTAATTTTTGTTTTCCCAATTTGGGTAACGGGTAATGTTTGATCGTTTCCAAAAGTGACAAATGTGTTACCGGAGTCGGCAAAGGATTCATCAAGGCCTTCTGAAGTACGGAGCATATGGGTGGTGGCCCCCGAGTCTGCTGTCCAATCGGGTGTTGTTTGAGCAATGTTGCACTGAGCCTAGAAAGCTTGTGCAAGGTGTGCATCGAGATGAGTGGCCCTTTGAGCATAGGTGGCTAAGTTTGGGTAAAAAGTTGCATAATGTCCTTCTTTTCTATAGAGTTGATAATGAGGCAGCCATTTAGAGGATGTGAAGCGGCCACGATTAGAAGGTGAACCACGGTTAGATGTGAATCGTCCCCGATTAGCCGAGTGATATTTGGTGTTGGTGTTGGGTTTTTGAGAGTGGGCGGGGAAGGCTGCCTGGGAAGGTTGAGTGTCGTTTAAGGTTTGAAGGAAGAGTTTGTGGTTCTCTGCATGGACTAGCAGATCCCGAAAAGACGGTGTCGGATTCAAAGTTTGTTGAGCAGTAGAAAAAATTTCAATAGAGGGACTGAGGCCATAGAGAAACCAATGACGTTTATCATCATCGGAGACTGGATGGCCAATGGCGGCGAGTTGGTCACACATTGAACGGAATTTTCGTTCGAACTTTGAGACTGTGGCGGTACCTTTCTACAATTGACGGAGAGAATCACGAAGTGTGTGCATTCTCTCAAGAGAGTTGTGGCTATAGGTCGTTTCAAGAGCTTGCCAAACTTTGACGAGTTGTTGTGTGACCAATAGTTTCAGCCATAGCCTCCTCTGTGTAGGAGGATTAGAGGAGGAGAAGAAGAAGAACTCGGTGGTCCGCCTCTTGCCATATGGTGAAGTCCGGGTTAGGAGTTTCTTTCCCATCGGAGGTGATGGTGGCCGGAGGTGCAGTGGTCGTGCCATCTACATGACTGATAAGGTTGAAATATGAGAGAAGAGAGAATACTTGATTTTTTCAGAAAAGATAGTTTGTAGAGGATAGTTTTAGGGTGATGAGGTGAAAGAGAGTGGGCAGGGGAGGAGTGGTTGGTGGATCAGAGGAAGATGAGGGACCTGCCATGGTTGACAAGAAGAAAAAAGAAGGATTTTGGATCTAGTAGGCTGATACCATGAAAGGTGTGAAGTTTTCCTTAAAACTCATTAAACAATATTGACAAATATATACACCGAACATTACGCCAAATTCGAGAAAATATCTCACCGATAGATGGAAAGTATAACAGAGTTGACTAAATATAAAAATTGAATTATTTGATTTTTCCGCTATTCTGCTTGCCGCTATTACTTTTGATATCAGGTTATGTATCTGTTACTTATTTTGTTAATAGATAATTTTTAGTAGATTGAATAAGTTTCAATTGCATTTGCTAAGCCTTTTTGTAAAATTTCCAGTTTCAACAATAGTATTTTTGTGTATATATATATAGGGGATTTGATAAGAATTTTTTTAATATCTTTTTGCGAAGTACTTTTTCTATCAATAAATCATATATATTATATATATGATGAGAGTATATTCAATTAACATATTAAAATAATATGAAAAGTTATAACAAACAATAAAAGGTTAAGGAGAGAGAGACATTTTAAAATGAAATTAGTTAAAAGTTGAATGGAATAAGTGGGAGTGTGTTAGCTCGTATCTCAATGTTTTAATTCTTTTATTCAGCCTTTTTGTGCTAAAAGAAGGTTCTCTTCTCTTCGCTGTCAGGCAAGGGTTTGTCGTCGTCTCAAAATAATTCCTTACAGTCATGCTACCTGAAAAACCCCTTGTTCCAAATTCTTCAAACTTCTACCACCTTCCCCCCTTATCTTTGGTCTTTCTTACGGACCGCAATCGCCCCTCGTTGGCAAATGGTACAGCTGTTCGATGATGTAAGTGGTGGTTCTTTAGCGCCGGCCTTCAAACGTAGACTTTCTCCTTATTTTAGAGTTAAAGGGAAATCATTATATAGTAAGGGGGTGGGGTGCTCCATTTTCCATCACTCACCACACCTAATTATGTTCCATCACGTCATCAAACTTGGTTCCATCACTAGTGATGATTTTAGTGGGGTAACCCATCACTCAACACACACTCATCTTTACCATAACAAAACCATCACTAGGAGAAGCATGGTGTGTAGCAATAAACAACATTCACGCGTTGTCACCAACACGCGTCATCACCAAAACGCGTCATCACCACCATGCGTGGTCACCTTTAGTGACGACGGTGTTCTACGCGTGGTCACCCAACCACCACGCACCACCACGTAGCGCCCCGCCTGCCCTACTGTACCTGTAATTTTATAGCCATGTGTCGGGCTGCGATTTGGGTTGTCACTAACCTACCGGTGAATTTAATGTATATAGTATAGTATATAATTTATTTTTTAAGTTTTTATATATTATAGACTTCGTATTCGTATGTTCCTTACGGATTTTGTGGATTATCATGTAGCGTGTAATTTGAAATATTTGCTTTTGAAAATTGAAAATAATAATAATAATAATATCTACGATTTAATAAATATTGTATTACTCTTGTATAACAATTTAGGTAGGGGTGTTCAAAAAAATCCGTATCTGAAATATCCAAAATTTTGGATATCTAAAAATTCAGATATCCGATTATCCGATATCCGAAACTAATTTTTTTTATAAATATATATAGTATATGAGCATTATATTTAGTTTGAAATCTAGTATAAAATAGTAAATAATCGGATTCAGATGTGGATTTATAAATGTTTTTAATTTTCAATGTTGGAAATTTGGAAAATCGAATATAAGTTTAGTTTTAATCTATGCACAAAACTTTTTTTTTTATTTTTTTATAAATTCGGATATCCATTTGGATATCCAAATCCGTATCCGAAATTTCGGATATCCGAAAACCGGATATTCGAAATTTCGGATACAGATTCGGATATCATTATTCACTATCCGAAATTTTCGGATATACGGTTTTCGGATATTAGAAAACCGGATAATCCGATCTTGAACACCCCTAAAGTTAGTAGGATCTTGTGAACAGTAGATTGATTGCACTAATTTTTCACGTTATTTACAATACTGCCATTGAGAATAATCAGTGTTGTAAAAGTCGCTAGGCGGTCCCTAGTCAGCCGACTGGGGAGTTGGGAGTAATCGGAGTACTCGGAGAGTACTCGAGGAGTACGCGGACATGGTAAATATAAAGAAAATTAATTGTTATATATTATTTATGTGTTAAAATAAGCATAATTCATGTCAACTGGGTATAATTTAAAATGAAACATGTTTAAAGTTCAAATATTCTGAATACAAGTCCGACTAATCTGAGTACAAGGCCGAGTAGTCCGAATACAACGCCGAGTAGTCCGAGTACAAGGCCGAGTAGGCCGATTTTGACCGAGTTTGACCGATTAAAAGTCAACAAACCACGTTGACCGCCTAGACCGACTAGGCCGACTAGGCTCCGACTAGGCCGACTAGGCGCCGACTAGGACCGAGTACTCCCGAGGCCGACTAGTTGAGACCGCCTAGGAGGAAGTCGCCAAGGTGGAGGTCCGAGGACCGAGTACTCGCCGAGTACTCGGCCGAGGAATCCGACTTTTGCAACACTGAGAATAATAAAGAAATTCCATGGATATGTGTGCATATATAGTAGATGAATAATTGCATGGACATGTCTACAAGAATAGACCGGGTATATTTTCTTTACGTCAATCATTATTTGGGGTTCAAAAAAATGAAAAGTATTTCAATATTCAAACCTAGACAAACAAATCTTCAAAACACGCGAGGTGTTATTCGATATTCAAATGCTTCTTTCAAATAAAAAAAAGAAGTGAAATATAATAAAAATAATTTTATATTTTTACTTAGATTTTATATTAGCGGATTTGATTTAATGTATATGTGGAATTATGATTTAAAAATTAATTTATCATTTTTTGTATTTTCAAGATTTTTATTTAGTCATACGCAAGACACGAGACTTTAGATAATTGTCTAGACGCTCTATAACAACTATATAAAACTCGATTAGTAATATTAATCCTTAAAGACACTAAACCTTGAAAACTTAATACAGTTTTATGGACCCAGAACCCTGCCCGCGAAGTGGGGGTTAAATTCTAGTTTGAAATAAATACAAAGATGATATGTATACTTGAATTTCTCCGAAATTTTTATTTGTATTAACTATTTAAGAGTTAAGAATTATACGTTTGTCTTAGGAAAAAAGGCGTAATTAACTAACACACTTGTTATAAGGAAAAATGTGTAATTAACACACTGATTGACGATTTGTATTAGTGCTTAGTTTAATCTTTTGTAGGCTGACTAAAGGTGTTTTAATGAAAACTTTTGTTATTGTCTTGTACATCTTCTCTTTTATCTTCAATGTCTTCATTTTCATCATTTGCCATTATTTGTACTAGAGATTTTAATAAATGCAAAACATATTTCTGTACAATAACTTTTTTTAACGGCTAACAGAATCAATCCTGAGCACTCTTGGGGCACCCACTGAACAAACGGATTACTCCGGGAGTAACCCGAATCCACCACCAATTCCGGGGAAAACCCGGTAACCCACCTGCCGTAGACACGACAGTCAAATTACCAGTAAAACTCGTTTGGCTCAAGGATCCAACTCAGGTTTCCAAGAGTCTCCTATTATTGCCCACCAGCGTCACTCTACATCAAGTGGGAGTTGAACTTGCATCTCTCAAGAGAAATGCAAGCCCTCCTCCACTTGATCTAGAGATCATTGGCTGTACACATAACTTTTTCTTCAGATGCTTCTGCATTGTTTATGTAAAATGTTTTTTTTTTTTATTTTTTACTTTTTTTAAGAAAATAGTAACATTCATATCAAATAAATTAGGATAAAAAACTAGTTTACGCATATAAATGGTTTGAATAAAAATTTAGTTATGGTAAGACACTTTTAGTTTAAAATATTTAAGACAAGCCTTTTGAGTTAGGTGTGTGATAAGCAAGGTTGTTCATGGCCGGGTTATAAATTGTGTCAGTATATTACAAATTCAAGAATAGCAACCATATGATAATCATTAAGAACATGTCTACATAGTTTATAATTAAGAAGGTCCAAGCTTAGCAGTTCATTAAGAAAGCTGATCATATAATCGTATACTCTGAAGGTAAAACAACCATATTACAACTTTACAAAACTATTCACTTATGCAACATGTTACCATAGTACTTATGATTAACAACTCAACATATTCCTTAATTTACTTAACAAAATCCAAATTGTGCCAACATTAAAAGGAACGACAATGGAGCAAAACCCAACAACAAATCCAAGAAAGACGCTAATAATCAATCCAAAATCCACTCCATCTGATGTATCACCTTCTTGTTGATCTCTTTTATGCACTACTTCTCCACAAAGCTTAGTCAATGGAACTCCACAAAGTTTGTTGCCAATGAAGCTTGATTCGTTGAAGCTCTGAAGTTGAGTGCTTGATGGAACTCTTCCTGTCAAGTTGTTGAAAGACACATTGAAACTACTCAAGAAACTCAAGCCTGAGAAGCTCATAGGAAGCTCCCCAGAAAGATGGTTCAGAGATGCATCGAATGATTCAAGTAATTTCATGTCTCCTATATTCTTTGGTATAACTCCTGTTAACTGATTTTTTGATATATTCAACGATTGTAATGCCTGTAGGGCCATTAGCTCAACTGGAATGCTCCCAGAAAGTTTGTTACTCGAAAGGTCCAAAACCATCACTAGTCCAAGAATGGTGTTATACATATACTCTTGTCCCTTCACCACCAGTGAAGCACTACCAGCGATGTCAATATATTCAAATTCTAAGAATAGTAATTGACCATATTCGGGAGTTTTGTTCTTAGACAGGACACTAAAGTTGTTGAAGCATCTTGGAATATTTCCTGATAGATTATTATGAGCGAAGTCCAAGATTTGAAGAGCTGCAAGATAACAGATCTCATGAGTTATGTTTCCATCAAAATTGTTTGATCGAAGGTTTAGAATTCTCAAACTTGATAGTTCTACCCCAATCCATGTTGGAATGCTTCCAACAAGTCTATTTGAAGCCAACTGAAGGATCTCTAAACGTGTCAAGTTCTTTAGAGAAGCAGGTAATCTTCCAGACAACTTGTTCTTGCACATATTCAGTGATTGTAGAAATGTGAAAGATCCCAAAGTTGTTGGAATTACACCAGACAGATTGTTGTTCTCCAAGTTCAAGACTGACAATTTCGGCCACTTCACCCAACACTCAGGAATGACTCCAGACAAATGATTATTTGCTAGAATAAGAGCTTCTATTCTTTTCCGACCATAAGCACACAAAAAATGATGTAATGACCCTGTAAAGGAATTATTTGATAGATCGAGCATAGCTTGCAATGAATTGTTGAAAAGTTTTGGTAATTCCCCCTTAAACAAATTAGAACTCAAATCAACTACTTCTAGTGTTACTGGGATTTCAAATAACCTTCCTTGAATTTGATTTTGAGACATGTCTAGAAATTCTAGATTGGGGAATGTCCTCCAAAATGATTCAGGCATGGTCGATGATATATTTGTATTTCTCATCTCCAAAAGTGATAAATTTCTTTGCATTAGCAGCCACAATGGAAATTGAGGCCCCAAGAACTTATGTACAAGGTTTCTAGTTGGAAAGAGGGAACCCAGTTTGCTTGGCGTGGTCTAAGCGCTAAGGTGTTTCCTCTTCCGTTTAGGTATTTCAATTCTATTAGTTTGGAAAAATGAGAATCTGTCACGACACCCGTTAATAAATTGTGAGAGAAATCTAAAGTATTCAACCTAGAAAGCTGACCCATGCTTTCAGGAAGGACATCGGTCAATTGGTTATTTGAAAGATATAACTCCTCCAACGATAATAGTCCTCCAATCGAGTATGGAATTGGACCAGAAATAAGATTCTCATTAAGATCCAGTGATCTCAAAAATGATAGTCTTCCTATTGACTCTGGAATCGGTCCAGCAATATGATTGTATCCTAGTTGGAGGTGCACCAAGTTTATAAGATGTCCAAGTTCATTGGGTAGAAAACCAGATAGTCCTGAGAACTCGAGAGATAATGATTCAAGGCTAGGTGATTTGCAATCCAAAAAACTTCCAAGAAGGCTTGTTAAACTAATATTTTGAAAATTGTTACCATACATATTGATATGTCTCAAATTGCAAAGGTTGCCCAGTGATTTAGGTATTGTGCTTGTGAGTTGATTATCATGTAGGTCGAGACTACGAAGAGAGGTCAAGTTGTGAAGGGAATCAAGAGTTGCACTCTTAACACCACAAGAACCCATATCTACCGAAATCAGATTACCACCTATGCTAGACAACTCTTTTAGAACTAATGAAGAACTCATGAATTCATTCCCCGAGATGTGAAGAAACTTCAGAGAAGTAAAGTTTTGGAAGATACTGATGCTACTAGGAATAGGACCATGTAAGCCACACATACTTAAATCTAACGAAACAAGATTAGTTATACGGAATATCCACTGTGGTATGAAACTCGTATTAAACTCGTTTCTAGAAAGATCAAGCAATGAAAGGACTGTGAGATTAACACTACCAATATAGGAATGTATGTCAGCCAGTTGACAACTAGAAAAATGTAGTTGGGCCAATGAAGGGAGAGTGTTAATCACCTGAAACCAATCGGTTGCTTTTGTGAGGTCTACACCACTCATATCCAGGTGATGCAGCGAATGCAGACTTGATAACCATTGCATATTCATGATGCTAGTACGTTCATATTCACCAGTCTCATCATCATAAAAACTACCAAGACAAAGGATGCCTAATTTTGTCAGATTCCCCAGTTGAGGAGGAATTGTTCTACCAAATTTAGAACGTGAGAGGTTAAGATATCTCAAGTTTCCAAGAGATCCAATAAACCTAGGAATTTGGATTCCCCTAAAATCATTGCAACTCAAGTCTAGATGCTCGAGTTGCTTTAGATACAAGATGGATGGACTTATAACCCCTCTAAACCTCCGCTTAATGGTTTCGTCGTGCTCTTTGATTGTTTTGTAATCATCAAAAAGGCATTTACCAGGTAGATGAATCTTGTGAACATGACCCGTAATGTTATCACAAAGGATCCCAGTCCACTTGCAACAATCGCTCGTTTCACCAGCCCAAGAAGCAAGTCGATTTGCTTCATCAACGAGGCCGCGCTTGAACTGGAGCAGTGCTTGTCTCTCATCATCCAGGCATAACCTAGCATCATAGTTTATCATAGATAAGGCCACTACAACAAGTAAGCAAAAGGTGAGGTAGCAGGAAGAGATATAAGAAAATTTTAAAGCAGCACTCATGTTGATTGGTAATGAGGATAATAATAATGGTCTGAGATTTTAAAGCCAGTTAGCAGGCCTGCACCAGAGTTGATTATCAATTATTTGCAAGTCAAACTCTATTATGGATCCATATGGTGTAACCGCTTTCCTTTTTCAATAATCATATTAATAATAATGACAAATGAAAGAAGTGAAACATTTTTTCTGTATTCGCTGTCATTGTCTTGACAAGGTCTGTGAATTAAGAATTATTATCAGTGAGTTTACACGTTAGCGAGTTGAATACTATAACAACAACTTCCACACTTTGTTTGTCATGAATTCTTGTTTTGACCGTCAATTTAATGTCAGTTTGTGACATGATTAGTGTTAAAGTATTTAGCTTTAACCCACCATGTTATAGCATTTGGCCTTCTTGTGAGTCATGAGTGCTTAGTCAACCTAATTTTCTTGTGGGCAGATACATTAGTTGAATTGCTGCCGTTCAAAATTAAAAAAAAATACAAATTTTCTTGTTGGCAGATACATTAGTATTGCAAATAATCTAAAACAACAACCAACATGTAATTATTGCAAGAATAAGTACTTTTGAGTCACAAATTTTGATTTAAAGATTCTGAACCTTGATTTCTTGAAAAAGATTGAGATTGTATTGATAGATTGTTGTGATTAGGGGTACACATGTGATGGCTTTGTTGTAGGCTTTGTTCCCAGAATCTATCCAACCAAATATCTTTGACATATTCATCGTATTGTGTTTGCGAATTAAGAAGGTAAAAGTAACAATAATATGAACTAATGAGCTGAGCAAGTATTCACAGTGAATACATAATCAATGTTGAATGTCAAACGGTTAACCCTGTCTATGAGCAATGAAACGTCACAACGTTTCATGCAACGGTTGGGACCAACCACTTGTACGTCGCCGTTGGTTACCCACCTTCCTAGGACTTCGTTTGATACATAAGTATAACCATACAAACTTGCAGGTTGTGTTAACTAGCACATGGCCTTTGGTTGTAAGATATAGGTTGTTATTTATTTAATAACATAGAAAATAGAAAAAATGGAAAATATTCCAAAGATGTTTGTTGTCTGATTGATGATTTGTATTAGTGCTTAGTTTTATTATTTACTTGGACTTCCTTTTATTAACTGTATAAACAGTCAATACCAAGTTGTTGAGATTTTCCGTTAACAACTAGGCGGGCCTTATATCGCTGTAGAGTGTCGTCGGCATGAAATTTATGGCGATATAGCCACATGCACCGAATAACATGAGAATCAGAAGGTCTTGGAACCAACTCCCAAGTTTTATTTTCCATTAATGCTCTATATTCATCGTACATGGCATGTTTCCAATTCGGATCAGTGAGCGTGGATAAGTGGGATTTGGGTATGGGGGAAATTGTGGGTATAGAGGATGTGTGTAGGTTCATTGGGGCTTTTGGTTTGGTGATACCCGCTTTTAACCGTGTAATCATAGGATGAGTGTTGGGGTGATGTGGGTTCGGATGTTGGTGTTGGGCCGTAGCAGGTTGAGCGTCAGTTTGGTGGGTTTGGGCTGAGGGGTTTAATGTGTGTGGGTCGTAGGATTGGGAGGTGTAGTAGCGGCAGACGGAGTGGGCGAGTGTTGTTGGGTTGAGAGGGAATGAAATGGGGAGGCTGTAGGTGGGCTGTGAGGTGGTGATGTGGGGGGTGTAAGTGGTGGATGGTTTGTCGGAATGGTAGAGTGCGAGAAGAGGTCAGGGTGGTTAAACACGGGGTTGGAGAGGTCATGTTCGAGGGATGAGTAATCGGTCGGTGGGTGTTGGGTGGAAAACGGGAACGTGGCCTCGTCAAAGGTGACGTGGCGAGAGAAAAAGGTTTTACCCGTTTGAAGGTTAAGACATCTGTATCCGCGGTAGTCGGCCGGGTAGCAGAGGAAGACACATAGGGAAGACCGAGGGGCAAGTTTGTGAGGACGGGTCGAAGATTGGTTTGGGAAACAGGCACAACCGAAGACTTTAAGATGATCGTATTCGGGATGTCGAAGATATAAAGCAGCGGTGGGTGTGTGGTTGTTTAGGAGTTTGGTTGGGATAATGTTGTGAAGGTAGACGGCGGTGTGTGTCGCTTCCACCCAATAAGAGGTAGGAATGGACGTATGGGTCAAAATGGAAAGCATGATTTCATTTATGCGACGAATCATGCGTTCGGCTTTTCCATTTTGCTGAGAGGTGTGCGGGCATGAAAATCGAAACTGTAAGCCGTTAGCGGAAGCAAAGGCTTTAAATTGGTTGTTGTCAAATTCACCACCTTTGTCACATTGAAAAGATTTAACTGGTAAATGAAATTGAGTTTTGACATATGTGTAGAATTTGATAAATTTGGTTACGGTTTCAGATTTGTACCCAAGAGGGAAAACCCACGTGTAATGTGTATAATCATCAATTAATATCATATAATACTTGTATCCAGTGTTGGATACAACAGGGGAAGTCCACAAATCACAATGCACGATATCAAAGGGTAAAATAGTAACAGATGTAGAAGTGGAAAAAGGTAAATGTTTATGTTTGGCAAACTGACAAGAATTGCAAAACAAACGACTTGTCTTATTACACG